>PVJH01023654.1:0-34454 GCA_004026705.1 Nesogale talazaci | reverse complement strand
ACCCAAAAGAGCTGAAAGCAGGGACCCAAACAGACACATGTGCACTAACATTCTTTGTCACACTATTTTCTCTATCCGAAAGATCACATCAACTCAGCCGCCCCCCACCGATGAACAGATACACCGTGGATTCTGTGCATACAATGGAATGTTACTCAGCCATAAACGGGAATGACACATGGACATAAACTGTGGTTCAAAACGCAATAATTATTCCATTCACAGGAAATACCCAGCATAGGTAAATCTATAGACAGAGAGGGGACCTGGTAGCACAGTGGGCTAATCTTTGGGTTATTAACCAAAGCTCAGTGATTCAAATCTACCGGCTCCTTCTCGGGAGGAAAATGAGGCTGTCTGTCTTGGAAGCCCTATAAAGCAGGTCTTCTTTGCTCTAAAACAGTGGTTCTCAACCTGTGGGTCACAACCCCTTTGGGGGTTGAAGGACCCTCTCACAGGGATCGTCTGACTCATAACAGTAGCAAAATTATAGTTATGAAGTAGCAACAAAAATAATGTTATGGTTGAGGGGGTGTCACCACAACATGAGGAACTGTATTAAAGGGTCGTGGTCTTAGGAAGGTTGAGAACTACTGCCCTAAAAGATCACTAAGAGTCAGAATGGATGCCACGGCAGTGGGTACAGAGACAGAAGACAGGGAACCGGTGAGGGGGAAGCGGAGGTTGAATGTTTAACAAGTACGGACTTTCCTGTTGAAGTGCCATGAGAAACTAGCTAGAGCGGTCACAGTTGCACAATCTTGAATATACTTAATGTCACTCGATGGTGAATTTTGGCTGAGTCCCAGTTGGCGCAGTGGTTGTGTGCGGGACTGCAGCCCACAGGGTTGACGGTTCAAATCCAGCAGCAGCTCTCCAGGAGCAAGGCTGGGCTTCCTACTCTCACCAGGGCAGTGATGCCACACACACAAGAAAAAGATGGTGAATTTTACGTTATGTGTATCTCTTACCATGAAAATCAAACAAACAAACTCACTGCCGTAATGTCAATACTGACTTACAGTGACCCTTTAGGACAGGGTAGCACTGTCACTGTGGGTTTCTGAGGTCCTTGCTGTTTATGGGAGTAGAAACCCTTACCTTTCACCCACAGAGCAGCTGGTGGTTTTGAACTGCTGCCCTTGAGGCTAACAGCCCACCATGTAAGCACTAGGCCACTTGGGCTCCATATTTGGCCATAATAAAGCAAGAGGCACAGGGGGAGGAAAGAGAGAGTGCTGAGCTCTTGCAATGCTTCAGGATCATTTTCTTCAAAGCTCACAGTGGCCCTATGAGGCTGGGCTGTTCCTCGACCTTTTAGGAAGGGACTCTCTCTCTCTCTCAGTCATACGCTAAGAATTTACACCTGCCTGCTCGACCCTAAAGGAGCCCTGGTGAGGGAGTGGTTCCGAGTTGGTCTGCAATCCATAAGACCAGGAAGTGGAAACCAGCAGGCTTTAGCAGGAGAAAGGGGGGGGGGGGGAGCGGGCAGGGCTTTTGAGTCCAGTTAACACTTACTGTCTTGGAAACTCATGGGGGCAGTTCTGTTGTCCTATCCTAAAGGATGGCGATGAGTTGGCAAGGACTTGATGGCAGTGGGTTTGTTTGTTTGTTTGTTTGTTGCCCAACTCTAAGCCTGGACTTTGACCACTCCACCACAACCCTGTCTCACTCAGGATGGATGACTGGGACGAGGGGGCGGGGGAGACTCAGTGTCAAGTTGATTCTGACTCATAATGACCCTGGAGGACAGGCTGGATCTGCCCCTGTGAGCTTCCCAGACTGTCACTCTTTAAGGGAGTAGAGAGCCTTATCTTTCTCCATCGGGACTGGCTGGTGTTTTCACACCACCAGGGCTCCTCGGGATGGGTGAGGTCACACAAAATGCCCAGCCTGACACCTGCACACACGCTGCTAGGCGATGCTCAAAATCCACCGCGCTCCAGCCTCTTTCTGCTTCTTTCCCTCATCTCCATTCTGTGGAGGCCCCCGCCGAAGCCTCGTTTCCTCTAGAAGCCTAAAGGCTCCTCTCACGATAAAGGCGAAAAAGTTAACCCACCATGACTATTTCCAAGGCCTTCTTGGCCCAGCACTGGACCACCTTCCCAGTCCTCTTCACTCTGCACTCCAGCCTCGCTGGCCTGTCCTCAGGGACTTGCTGACATAAGGCCTTTGAGAAGTGTTGGAGCATAGTGTATGAGCGAGGCTGCAAGAGAAGCCGTTTGAAGCCACCAGCCACTTTGTGGGAGAACGAGGAGGCTTTCAGCTCACCTTGCGATGTATAGACGCAGGCCTGAGCCCTGGTGGCATAGTGGTTGTGGGCGGGACTGCGGCCCACAGGGTTGGCAGTTGAAATCCAGCAGCAGCTCTCCAGGAGCAAGGCTGGGCTTCCTATTCCCACCAGAGCAGTGATGACACACACACACACACACACACACACACACACACAAAAGATGTATAGACTCAGAAACTCACAGGGTAGTTCTCCTTTACCGTATAGGGTCACATGAACTGGAATCGACTCCATACAGTGAGTTTGAGGGTTTTTAGCAGCAAGTCTTTGTACCTCGCGTTGTTTCTGCCTCGTGCACTGTCCCTGACTCTACAAGGACCTTATCTGCTTTGCCCACCACTGTCCCTCCTGCATCCGACTAGCACAGCACCTGGCCACTCTCAGGCACTCCTGGAGCATTTTTTTTTTTTTTGAACAAAGGAACGCTGATTTCCCAGGGCCCGGGCTCCAATCCAGGATGCAAACCGATTCAGACAAGCGTGATTGAACAGTCAGAGTAAAACCTCCACAGAGAGCTTCCATGCGATGCATCGTTACATAAACACAGTGTCTTTTTCCACGGAGCAGCTGATAGGATCGAACCGCTGACCTTTCAGTTAGTGATAGATAATGGTGCTGAGCCCCTGCACGACCAGGGATCATCCAGCCCAGGACATCCTGAAAGCATTGCTGTTGCTGTTTGGTGTCATTGCGCTGGCCCCAACGCAGAGCGACTGAACACTGCCTGCCTCTGTGCCTTCTCACACACATGGCTGATCTTATGTGTGAGCCCATCGATGCAGCCGCTGTGCCAATCTGTCTTCTCACAGAGCTCCCTCTTTTTCACTGAGCCTCTTCTTTGTTAAGCAGGGTGTCCTTCTCCAGGGACTGGGTCCTACTGAGAGCATGTCCAAAGTCCATGAGACACAGTCTTGCCACCCTTGACTTAAGGAGCACTCTAGCTATCCGTCTTCCCAGACAGATCGGTTTGCTCGCTTGGCATCCCCTGCTACTTTCAATATTCTTCACCAGCACCCTAATTTGAACACATCAATTCATCTTCAGTTTCCCTTATTTGATGTCCGACTTTCCCATGCATGTGAAGCAATGGAAAATACCGGGGCTTGGGTCAGGCACTATCAGGGGGTGGCCAGTCCTCTGATAGACTCACAGCAAGGGTTCAACAGGCAGTTGTGTAGCGATAATTATTATTTATTACAACACTGATATAATAGAGATCATAAGAGAGAGAGAGAAAAGAACAATAGGAGCTGTTTCATGGTACATGCTCACCTCCGCCCCACTCCGTCCACGTGGAGAGAGAGAAAGAATTTTTATTATCCCCTTATAAATACCCTTCTCAGTGGGATATCTGAGCCCCACCGTTACTTGTCAGTGGAACGTCACAGGAGAGGGCTATCTTAAGGAATATACGGTGATAAGGGGAGTGGTCTTAGGGATGTCTATGTGACTATGTGAGGAGGGGAGTGATAAGACCAGACCTTGGGCATCTGGAGGTAGATAAACAGGCATCAGATTAGGAGCCTTTGACCATGGTTCTTGAATCCCTCCCATAAGCTTCAAAGGAAGGGAGTCATCCTAACAGCGGGGTGTTAGCTCTGCTGCGAGACAACACAAAAGCCTTAAGTAACTGGGAACTCCAGAGAGAATAACTAACCCAACTTCCTTAACAAATGCTGGCAAACAGTTTGCTTAATATTTGGAGTATGATAATTGTGGAAAAGTTCTGCCTTCATCCCACCAGGCACACCTTAATCCTCAAAGTAATATCCTTGCTTTTCCACGCGGTGGAGGTCTCCTGCAGCAGACACACCTGACACACTGTATTGTCTGAACTCGTGACTGCTGCTTTCTTCCGCGCTGCGTGTGAACTCCGTGACAACGTCAATCTTGTCTCTGTTTACCATCATGTCACCTACTGGCCCAGTGGTGAGGGTTTTCCCAGAAGCACAGGGAGCATAAAGCTGGCTTCCATCACGTCAATTGTGACTCACGGTGACCCTACGGGACCGCGCAGAAGGGCCTCTGTGGCTTTCAAAGATTGCAACTCTTTCCAGGAGGGAAGGGCCTAGTGAGTCTTCTGCAGAGCCAAGTTCGAATTGCCGACTCTGTGACTCACAGCCCACCTCCTAAGCCTCATAAGCCACGACGGCCCTAGGGCTCCACAGGAAGCAGAGGAGCTCCCCACGAAGGGGGACAGAGGGCATTTTAGATGCAGCCAGAGGAAAATCAGATGTGCTCCCCTCAGAGGAGCCACAAGACTCGCAGTGAACGTCTCCATGTTAGCAACAGAAGCCAGAAGAGCAGTGAAAGGACACCTTTCAAGTGCTGTGATGAGGGCTGAGGCCCGGTGGCGTAGTGGTTGTGCGCGGGACTGCGGCCCACTGGGACGGAGGTTCAATTCCAGCAGTGGGGCTGGGCCTCCTATTCCCACCACCGGAGAGCAGTGATGCCCCAAAAAAAACAAATCAAGTGCTGTGATGAAGAGACTGCTCATCGCTGGTCAAAGCTATAGTTCACATCCAGTGAGCCATCAAAAATGGAGATAAAAATGTCCACCAAAGAAAATGTCCACCAGGGACTTTGCCCCGGTGGCGTAGTGGTGGTGCGCAGGACTGCAGCCCACTGGGATGGAGGTTCAATTCCAGCAGCGGCTCCACAGGAGCAAAGGCTGGGCCTCCTACTCCCACCACCAGAGAGCAGTGATGCCCCCCCCTAAAACAAAAAAACAAAAAACAAACCAAAAATTGTCCACCAAGACAATGTGTACACCCTACTTTGATGAGTGGTGACTGGGTTTAAAAAACAAACTTCCTACTCTCACCACCAGAGGGCAGTGATGCCTAAAAACAAACAAACAAACTTGTGAGCAGCCATGTAATGTGTAATTATGGGTAGCTGCCCATCCAGAATAAAGAAGAGTGAAGAAGATGTGTAATTATGGGTAGCTGCCCATCTAGAAGAAAGAAGAGTGAAGAAGATATAAGATGCATGTGGTAACACCCCATGGACTGATGGACCACACCAACATCAGTCTCCATGACCCTGAGACCAGAAGAACTAGATGGTGCCCAGCGAGGTGGTGCTTTGAAAGGGATTTGCTAGGAAGTTCCTTGTTTCCGTTACTGATAGCAAGGCCAAGAGGAATCAGAAGATTGAAGTTAGAAAAATCCAATGAAAACAGGTTATCCAGGCTGCCAAGGAAAAAAAACCATCTACAAAGACAGCAATGGCTGCTACTAAGGCTCCCACAAAGGCAACACCCAAGCAAAAGATTGTGAAGCCTGGGAAAGTTTCTGCTCCCCAGGTCTGTGAACAATGCTAAGCTGGCAGATGAAACTTTCAAATGCAGATGCAACTCTAACTCAATGAAAAGAAGCAGCAGGAGAGGAAGGAAGAAGAGGGTGTGGAGGAGGTAGGGGTGGTGGTGGTCCTGGATCAAATAGGAGAACCATGTGGTACAAAATTAAAAGTTCTAAAAATAAGACCAGGCTTCCTGTTCTGATAGAGACTGGAGGAACCTCTCAGACCATGGTCCTTAACCAACGTTTCAGGCCTGGAACTAAACTCACCCCAATGGTTCCATTTTCGGGCTGAGCCCTGGTGGCGTAAGTGGTTGAGTGTGGGACTGCGGCCCGCGGGCTTGGTGGTTCAAATCCAGCAATGACTCTCAGGAGCAGCACTGGGTAGCGCCCACAGTCAACAGAGGCAGTGATGCCCCCCCCCCAAAAAAAAACAAAAAAAACAATGGTTCCATTTTCAACCAAACAACAGGCAGGTCTAACTGATAGCATTAGGGGAGTGTGCACTTCTCAGCAGAATCAACCATTTGAGACTAAAAGGGTAGCCTTTAGCCAAAGGTCAAGATCAAAAGGGTCAAGAAAGAAGAGGAATGGAAGCTGGAAGGGCGTGGGATAGTGGTGCCACATTGTGGGAATTCTGATCAGTGTCAAAGGGGAAAAATGTATATGAGTCATTGAACAGAAACTTGATTTGCTCTGTAAGCTTTCACCCAACTCACAGTAAAAAAAAAATTAAAAGCAAAATAAGTGATTTAATCCTCTTACAAAAGGAGCAGCAGCAAAGGAAAGACATTTTCAGACAAATCAAGGCATCATCACCAAGAAGACTACGCAGAAAAGAAGTATTCTGCAGACTTCAATCAGGAGGAACTGACTCCAGTTGGAACTGAGGAATGCAAACAGCATGGAAGAGCCCTGCAAAAGGTGAATATATATATATGTAATTCTAAATCTTTAAATTAAATTTTATTTTTAGAGCAGTTTCAGGATTACAGAAAAAACTGGGTAGAAAGAACTCACCTCTGCGCACAGTTCCCTGATTACTGAAACCGTGTTAACTATAATTAACGAACCAGTGTCGGCACCATGTGATTGACTAAGGTTCTCAGTTCTCCCCCCGTTCTGGAAAGAGACAGTCCTTAGGACCAGTCCAGTGGCCAGTTTCCCCCTATCCTGCCCACATCCTGCGTTAACGTTGTAAAGCTTCTGAACAAACCAGAATTCCCATGAAATCCGATAAACACCAGTCACTGGAATTCCCAGAGACTCCCTGCTCTCTAACCACTTCCTTGGAAAATCTGGCAGCCATGCCTACATTGCATTCTCTGCAGTGAGTCCCTGGTCCCTGGAGCATCACATGGCCTGGGGAAGGGATTCGCTAGTCTGTTGTCTCAGAGCACTGTGGAGCTGCAGGAGGGGAAGGAGGAGGAGAAGGTAGGAGTAGGGGTCCTGGATAAAACAGGAGAACCATGTGGAACAGAACTTTAAATCCTAGTCTGTGCAAAACTAAAACTCCTCAGTGCACGGTGGAGCAGCAGAAAGGAGCTATGGAGCCAGGGCCCTGCTCATCATGCGATTGTCTACTCCCTCTCCCGTGGCACAAAGTAGGGGCACCCATCAAATAGCATTTTAAGCCGGGGGGAGGGGGAATTACTATTCATCATGAACTGTCTCCCGAAGCATACTGTCTGTGATGTGTGAGTATTAATAACAGCTTTCACTTTGCCGACATTGGCGAATGTCTTTTGTGTTTGAATCAGACTTGGAGTCGCTAGTCGTACTGGGTAGACTGCTCCTCCTACGAGTTCAATTACTGCGCGGATTTTGAGGAAACCCAAGTGTCCTGTGGAGGTTCACTCTCTGTGCTGTTCCGTTCTGGGGTGCTTGACAAATGCATGATGTCATGTATCCACCATGATAGGATCACAGAGTCTCTGCTCTGAAACGGACACTGACCTCCGCCTGCTCATCACCTCCCTCCTGACAATCCAGGGTCTTTTCACTCTCTCTGTGGTTTTGCCTTTCCTGGAAAATATTTACATCTCAAAATAAAAATATCCTGTGGGAAATACGAGGCCTCTCATTCCCTGATTTCAAAAGCTATTGCCTAGCCAGGGTAGTCAAAACAACTTGATAGGACTGAGCCCCGGTGGCGTAGGGGTTGTGCGCGGGACTGCGGCCCACTGGGATAGAGGTTCAATTCCAGCTCCACAGGAGCAAAGGCTGGGCCTCCTACTCCCACCACCGGAAGGCAGTGATGCCTTAAAAAAAAAAACAACAACTTGGTATTGGTGCAACGATAGAAATGTAAAACAATGGATCAAAGTCAAGTATCCGCCTGGGGAGGGTGGGGTGGAGAGAAAGCACCTGCAGACATCTTATTTTTGATAAAGGGCCAAAAATGCATTAAATGATGAAGAGACCTTTTTTTTTTTTTTTCAATAAATGGCGCTGGATCCCTGTCAACAGGAGTAAAGGGGTGCCGTTTAGCCTGTCAATCAGGTCACAGCCAATGAGGCCTTTATGTGAGCATGGCCTTCTTTTGAGAATTCAGGGAATTCCTGTCTTTGTCCCTGGAGGTGGGACGCACGCTCTGTGCGTCATATTCTTGTTGACAAGTCACATGGAGCCACAAGGATGAAGCCAGAGCCCTGCAGCTGGAGAAGCCATGTGGAGACCCATGCCAGTGTTGAGATGCTTCTATCACCACTGGATCTACAAGACTTTCCACTCAGTGGCCTGTGATCTTCCTGCATTCAGCATCATTGCATGTGCTGCAGAAGTCTTAAGAGGAATTTATGGACTGCTATAGGGCATATGGGCTAAAATTGGGCTTATGGACTTGATCTCAACTGGGCTGGGACATTCCTTTGTTGTTGTTGTTTGTTTGTTTGTTTTTGGGGGGGGGCATCACTGTCCTCTGGTGGTCGTGGGAGCTACCCAGCCTTGCTGCTGCTGGATTTGAACCAAGCCTGTGGTTTTTTTTTTTTTGATAAAGGGCCAAAAATGCATTAAATGATGAAGAGACCTTTATTTTTTCTTTCAATAAATGGTGCTGGATCCCTGTCAACAGGAGTAAAGGGGTGCAGTTTAGCCTATCAATCAGGTCACAGGCAATGAGGCCTCTATGTGGGCATGGCCTTCTTCTGAGAATTCAGGGAACTCCAGTCCTGCACTCAACCACTATGCCACCAGGGCTCAGCTCAGGGCATTTCTTAATATATAATTGCTCTTTGGTCTGAAGTTGTCTCGTACACACATATGAGTGTTATATTAGTCTGGGTTGACTAGAGAAACAAATTCAAATATAAATCCCTAAACTATGAAGATCATCAAAGAAGAAAAAGAGGAGCAAACTTAAAGGCCTTAATTCAAGAAATAAACACACTATCAAACATAATGAAAAACACCGGGGCTAAGTGGTTGAGTGCGGGACTGCAGGCCGCGGGCTTGGTGGTTCAAATCCAGGAGCGGCTCTCAGGAGCAGTGCTGGGTAGCTCCCACGACCACCAGAGGGCAGTGATGCCCAAAAACAAAACAAAAAGAAAAAAAAGAAAAACACCCACCTGCGGCCCACGGGCTTGGCAGTTCAAATCCAGCAGCGGCTCTCCAGGAGCAAAGCTGGGTAGCTCCCATGACCATCAGAGGGCAGTGATGCCCCCCAAAAAAAAGGAAAAAGAAAGAAAAACACCTACACAACAAAAGGTAAAACAGATTTTGGACAACATTTATGTACATCAAAAGACTCATCAAAGAGTGAAAAGAGAAGTCACAGACAAGGGGGAAAGTCTGACAATGATATATCAGAAAAAGGTTGACTTATGGTTCATATCCAGCAGCAGCAAGGCTGGACTTCCCACTCCCACCCGAGGGTAGTGATGCCTAAAAAAAAATTTTTTTTTAAGTTAACTTATAAGATCTATAGAGAAATGAAACTCCTCAATAAGAAAAACAAGTCCAATTTTTAGATGGACAGAAGACATGAGTGGACAATTCACTATAGACAAACAACAATCATACAAAGAAATGCTCACGATCACGTTTAAATAAAAATTAAAGCAATGAAATACCACCTTATACCAACATTGATGGCAAAAGAAAAAAAGAGAAAAAGACAGCTAATAACAAATGCTGGAAAGTATGTGCATAGATAGATTGAAAGCCGCATACACTGCTGGGGGCAGTTGCAACTAGTTGAACCCCTATGAAAAGCAATATAGCCCTGCCTAAACAAAGGTGAATAGAAATACCATATGACTTGGTATATATCACACAATTTGTAGTCAATTAATATGACCCTTCTGGCCATAATTCCTTATGTAATGTAAGGCATTCTATACTATACTAATGGACAGGATTAGGATGGCATTGGAACCTGACCTCAATAGAGTGTGGAGCCAATAGAGAGTGTGCCCCCTTTTCCTTGGGAACATCTTTAAAACTACTTTCTTAGCTGGTGTTACTTAAGAAACCATCCTTTTCCCCCGCCTTGAGTGAGGCATCCATGCTGGTACCACTGAACATTTCTTAACCAGCATAAGAACTGTGAACAGTTCTTGACCTTCAACATCACCTGGAAGGCCACAGCTCGCTCTCTCTTAACTGAGCTTAGGGAGAAGTGAGAAGACCTGTATGACTCTGGCATGCTTTTGACTTTTGACTCTGTATCCTGCATTTAGTTTGCCTCTCCCCAACCTTCAGAATGAGGGCTGGCCAATACTCAGCACCCATATGAGACATTTCCTTAAAGTTCTGGAAGTTTCTGTGAGATGTTGCGCTGAATCAGAGGACCCAGAGCCATGAGGGAATAGGCCCAAGGGAGGAACAGGGGAATGAAGCATAATAGCATCTCGGAACAGTTGGACATTTAGAACATCTTTAATCTCCCGACTCCTGGGGACTGTTCCGGTATAAATTCTAAAAGAAATTATCACTGAACCCTAAAGAAATAAAAGAAAACACACAGACACACATACAGTGTACATTCAGGTTGCCAGCAGTGTCACCACCCACAGTAGCCAAAAGAGAAAGAAAACAATGAAAATGTCCATCTGTGGAGGAATAGATAAAATAAACTCATACCCACACACAAGACGAAGCATCCATAAAGAACAAGGCTGAAGCAGTCAAACACCTATGATGTGGATGAATTTGGATCTGCTCAGCAAGGTCAGTCATGCTCATAAAGACCAATATTAGGAGACCACTATTATAAAAGGGAAAAAAGAAGAACGGTTTTCACTAAAAGAATGTAGACTTTGTTGGTTGTGGGAAGGCCTGGGGAGGTGGTGGGGTGGGGGGCTAGATGTTAACATTTCAATAAATTCATTAAAATTTAAAAAGAGAGAGCGGGAGCTGTTACACTCATGCCTACTATATAACCCCTTCCTGTGATGGATGTGTGTGCCCAAAAGAGAGAGAAGCCTTGGTTAGCAATAAAGAAGCGCTCTCTGGCCCTTCCTTCACGTGCGCCACTAAGCAGGGCTGAGACTCCCACAGACGCAGACATTTGGCACAGACGGCAGCACTCAGCAGTAAATGGTCCCCAAAGGCGAGTCCACCACGGAGCCCTTTGCTGCTCTTGGCAGCCGGGCCGAAGACCTCAATGCAAGGCCACATCCTTTCCCCTATGGGTTGTGCGGGTTTCAGAAAGCCCAAAGAACCCAGTCTTGGGAATGTGTTTCTCTTTCTTTGTTTGACATGCATGGGAGTGGGGAAGGGGGGGAGCTCTAAATAGTTCGTGGAAAGATGCCATTTAAATGACAATAGTACATTTTCATGAGCTCCCTGGGATGTACTTCTGGACCCTGGGGCTGCCAGGTGAACACATCGAAGACAGTCGCGATCGCTGAGTTTCTGGTCTTGTGAGGGAATTCATCTGTGAACCAGAGATTTAACACACCTCATTTCTGGCAATAAGCTCTGTGGAGAAAGGTAAACAAGGGGCTAGGGGGGGTCTTGCTCGACAATGATGGAAGGTGGCAGTATTCCAGACGAAGCAGTGGAGGAAGGCGCCCTGGAAGCGATGACATTGGAACAGAGGTCCTGGATGATGGAAGAGGGGAACTCTGCTCCATGACAGAGATAAGGTGAGTCCTCCCAGGAGCAAGACAGAAAAACAAGAACCCAGCTGTTGCTGTCCAAGCAGTTGTGACTCTGAATGACCTTCGAGGACAGTTGGAACTGCTCCCCAAGGGTTCTCATCTTCATGGGTGCAGACTGTCACATCTCACTCCCACGGAGTGTTGGTGGATGTGAACTTCCAACTTTTGGTTAGCAGACTGTTCCAAACCACTGTTCTGCACCACCAGAGTTCATCTGTGAGATATATTGCTGCAAGAAGCTCCACATCCAGGGTAAATGGATAAGGCAACAACCCGCCAGGAGGGCACTGTAGCTGGAAAACGGGAGCTGCAGAAAGTGAGGTCCAGAATCCGGCAATAGGGTCTTCTCCAAAGGCTACATTTTCGTAGGCTTTGCCATGGGAGGGATCTGAGCAGTGGAGGACCATGATTTTATTTAGGCTTTCAGAAGAGCAGGCTGATTTCTCTATGGGCTGGAGAATGAGTTCTCGTGGTGCCAGGCTGAGGTGGGGAAGTCAGATGCAGGGGTCTTGGACAGAGTCTGGTGAAAAATAGAGATGACTTGGACTGTGGTGTTGGCAATGGAGGGGATGAAGAGTGATCCGATTCATTTGTGTCTGTGAAAGTGGAGCTCATCACGCTTGTCGCTGAGCCGGAGGTTGGCTATGAAGGCAGGCGATGAGCAAAGTGTGACTCATTCATTCGTGCCACAAATACATATTGAATGCCTTTCAAGGACCAGCCTTTGTTTCGGCGGCCTTGGATGAACCAGTGAGCAGTCATTGTGGTCGTTACATAATCTGTCGTCAATTTGGGACTTGAGAGGATTAAAAGGGAAGGGATGGAGTCTAGTCTGGCAATCAGATCATAGCCAATGAGGCATCTGGGTGGACATGACTCTCTCCTGAGAATTCTGGGACTCTGATGTTTCCTCCTTAGGGGTGGGAGAAACTGTAGGCTCACTGGCTCACTCCCTGGGAGACATTGCAACTGACAAGACGCATGGAACTACATTAGTGCCCTGGGCTGGAGAAGCTACTTGGACCTACGCTAATGCAACTAGAACTCTGAAGCTGGAGAAGCCACTTAGAGACCCCTGCTAGCGCTGAGATGCTTACACCACCACTGGATCTGAAGACTGTCTATGCACTGGCCTGTGGTCATCCTGCGTTTGGTGTCATTGCACGTGTTTCATGAGTCTGAAGAGGGCATTACAGATTGGTATCCGACATATGCTCTAATATCAGACTTATGGGTTTGGACTGGACCTGGACTGGACCAGGTTGGGATGCTTTCTGAACATACAATTACCCTTTATATAAAACTCTGTCTTATACACATAAAAAAAGAGTGAGAAATGCACAGAGATACACAAATATAGACACACCACATCTCCCACAATGAGATACCACTAGGATGGGGAAATATAAAAAAGATTAATTTTTAAAATCCTGTGGGGCTTAAAATATGTGTGCTGGCAACTGAAAGAAAATGCAAGATTATGTCTATCTATATATGATAGGCAGGAAGAACAATTCCGTGGAGAAATCAGCGAGACTGGCACTTCTGGAGGTGCATGGGAGAAGGAGGGGAATGGGGAGCCAACAAGCTCCAGGATAAGAGAACAACAAGAGATCTAAAACTGATGGTGAGGAGGATGCATAATGTCTGGTGTGGTTTGATCAAGTGCAATGTATCCGAGAGGAATTACTAAGAGTCAAATGTAGGGTGAGCATGATAGTGGGACATATGAAAGTGAAAGAAAATAGAGGAAAGAAGTAGGAAATAAAAACTATTTATAGAAGTATAGCTATAGGTATGTGTCCATGTAAATATACTAATTTATAATGAAAGAGATAGCAGTCACTGTATATATATTTATATGCTAAGTATTAAGCTAGCAGATGGATGCTGAGTCTCTGCTTAAGGCCTCCCTTAAGACTACAACACTTTGTTCTAATAACCTGGTACTCTGATATTCACCTTCCCGACACCAACACTGAAGACAAAATGGGTACATGAGCAAATGTGGTGAAGAAAGCTGATGGTGCCCCGCTATCAAAGTATGTAGCATCTTAAAAGTTTGAAGTTAAACAAGCAGCCATCTAGCAGGGAAGCAAATAAGATGACATGGAAGAAGCACACCAGCTTGTGTGACCCTGAGATGTTGATGGGAGCAGGTATCAGAAGATCCAAAACAAATAATAATTATATCGGGGGGGTTGGAGTAGAGACCCAAAGCCTATCTGTAGATGATTGGACATCCCTCCATAGAGGGATACAAAGAAGGGACGATTCAACCAGGTTGCAGTATAGTGCTGACAAAAAACACATTATTCTGCTAGTTCCTGAATGCTTCCTCCCTCCCACTACCATGACCCAGTTCTACCTTACAAATATGGCTTTACAAAAGTACACATATTGGTACAGATAAAAGCTCTCAACACATGGAATTCAGAACAGATAACACAGTAGTGGGAATAGTGATATCATGAGGATAGGAAGATGGTGGAAGCAGGGTGTGGGGAGAGAGAGGGAACCCATCACCAGGTTGGATATATAGCCCATTCCCCAGGGGGACAAATAGCAGAAAAGTGGG
The DNA here is from genome assembly GCA_004026705.1 of Nesogale talazaci. Lineage (NCBI taxonomy): Eukaryota > Metazoa > Chordata > Mammalia > Afrosoricida > Tenrecidae > Nesogale > Nesogale talazaci. The sequence goes on along the minus strand of PVJH01023654.1, from coordinate 20,177 downwards.
TGAAGGGAGACAACAGACAGTGTAAGACATGAAATAAAAATAATGACATATAATTGATCAAGGATTGAGGATGGGAGCAGGAGGGGAAAAAAAGAGCTGACACCAAGGGCTCAAGTAGGAAAAATTGTTTTTTAAATGTTGATGACAACATATGTATAAGAGTGCTTAATACTATTGAATGCAGGATTTGTAAGAGATTTGTAAGCGTCCCTCATTAAAATGATTAATATATATCTATTTCTTGAATAAATGAGTGAACATAGTCTAAGATATTATTAATAATAAATAGTTTTTGGGACTGAGCCCCGGTGGCGTAGTGGTTGTGCGTGGGACGGCGGCCCACTGGGTTGGAGGTTCAAATCCAGCAGCAAGGCTGGGCCTCCTACTCCCACCACCAGAGGGCAGTGATGCCCCCAAAACAAACAAACAAACAAACAAAAATAACAAATAGTTTTTACTTGTAAAAAAAAGTCAGGAAATACAGAACCAACTTACTTTGTGAGGCACCACCATACATTCTCCTCAACCACTGCAGAGGACACGTTTTTCAAGTTTGTGGAATATTGAATATATAGTGAATATATTCAACTTTGAATATATGAATATTTGAATACATGAAAATACACTCAAGTAGAAAGCAGATCTCAACAAATGTCAATAGTTGGGAACATGCTATTGGCATTCTTATTGACAGTAAGGTTAAGTCCAAAAAGAAATAGCTCGAACATCCCCTGGTGTTGGATCTATGCATCTCCATGTGCTGCTGTAACTAACAGAAATCTCACAGACAGCCTGGAAGCTTGAAAGGACATTTATTAGCTTACAGTTCAGAATGGGAGAAAGATGAGTTGCAGTCTCAGAAACTCACAGGGGCAGTTCTTTGCTGTCTTATAGGTTCACTCTGAGCCAGAATTGATTGATGACTTGAGTGATGATGATTGATGACTTGACGGGTGACTTTTTAGAAGGCTAGAAGTTCAAGGGAACAACAAGTGAACTAAAATCAATGGGGCCTAATCAAGGGAATTACTGAAACCCGAATGAAAGTCAAACATGATAGCAGGACAAGGGGAAAGTAAAAGGAAATAGAGGAAAGAACTAGGCGGCAAAGGGCGTTCATAGAGATCTAAATAAAGGCATGTACATATGTAAACATATATAATGATAGGGAAATTGGTTTGTGTACTTATATTTATATGTTAAGTATTCATGTCAGAGAAACCAGTCCCTAACACACCATCACGGGTCCGGTAGGCACAATTGTACAGCGATAATAAATAAAGATCATAGTAAAGTCATAATAAATATGAGAGCTAGAAAAACTGGAGTCAAACATATTTCAAGGTAGCATGCTCACCTCAGCCCTGCTTGGCAGTTCATGTGAAGAAAGAGGGCAGGCAAGTAGGGGAGGGGACATGGGGAGAGGGACCTGGGAAGAGAGGAGTTGGGAGAGGACAGGTGACTGAGAGAGAGCTCCTTTATTCTGACCAAGACTTGTATATCTTTGGGGGATGTGCTAGTACCCTAATTCAGGTAAGGACATACATCATAGGAAAGAGTTGTGCTATCGGTAATGCAGGAATGGATGATCTGAGGACATGCACATAATAGGAAGGGGCAATATTGGGGTCTGGTAGACCCCAGACTCATGATGGCAGCCTAACATTGGATGTCACAGAACAGGTTTGACTTGTTCTCTGGTTATTCATAGAGTCCATTGATAGTAGGGTGTGAACCTCACCTACTAGGACCAGACTGAAGGTTAGAAGTCTTCAGGGAGAGGTCATCTATTGTATAACAGCAGGGGGTGAGCCTCTCCAAACAGCAGTCTGTCAGACTGACAGCATCTGATCTTTGGAGGAGAGAGAGTTGGAGAAAGGTCTTATACTCATCCCACATATTAAGTTAGAAGGTGGACATTGGGCGTTAACTCAAGTACTCCCTCAACACAAGAACACTTTATTCTAATAATCAGCATTCTAACATGCTCACTTTCTCTACACAATTGCTGAAGAAAAATGGGTGCATAAGCAAATGTGGTGAAGAAAGCTGATGGTGCCCGACTATCAAAAGATATACCGTTTAGGGTCTTAAAGGCTTGGCGGTAAACAAGCAGCCATCTAGCTCAGGAGCAACAAAGCCCACATGAAAGAAGCACACCAGCCTGTGTGATCAAGAGGTGTCAATGGGACCGGGGATCAGGCATCTAAGACCCAGAAAAAAATCATACCAATGTGAATTGGGGGGGAGGGGGAAGGAGAGGCATGGAGTGGAAACCCAAAACCCCTCTGTAGACAATTGGACATCCCCTTACAGAAGGGTCACAAGGAAGAGACGAGCCAGCCAGGGCGCAGTATAGCACCGATGAAACATAGTTCTTTAATGCTTTCTTCACCCCACTATCATGATCTCAATTCTATCTTACAAATCTGACTGGAGCAGAACATGTGCACTGCTACAGATAAGAGCCTGAAACACAGGGAATCCAGGACAGATCAATCCCTCAGGACCAATAATGAGACTAGAGATACTAGGAAGTTAAGGAGACTGTGGGGAAAGAAAGAGAGAAATGATGACAAGGATTGACCTATAACCCCCTCCCAGGGAGACGAATGACAGGAAAGTGGGTGAAGGGAGAAAGGATGTTGCAAGATGTGAAAATAATAATCTATAATTGATCAAGGGTTCATGAGGAAGGGAGGGTGGAGGAGGGAGAGCTCAAATGGCAAGAAAATGCCTTGAAAATGATGGCAACATATTGACAAATGTGCTTGAAAAAATGGATGAATGTATGGATTGTGAGAAGAGCTGTCAGAGTCCCCAATAAAAGTATTAGGAGAAGAAGAGGAAGAAGAAGAAGAAGACAGCTAGAAGTTTGGATTTCAGGCTCCAGCAGTAGGGAGGGGCTCTCTTTCTCTGTGAGCGCTGGGGGAAGATATTTTTGTCTGAAGCCCACATTTCTCAGTTCTTTGGCAATCTCCACAGGACATCTCACTTTCCCTCGTTCATGTTTCTGTGTCTCTGCTGTTTGCGGCTCAGAAGTGATTCACTTTAGAGCACACGGAGTTGGCTTTTTAAAAACGGGGTTCTTGGTGAACCTCATGGCCATGGAGTCCACTTTGATTCCCAGTGACCCGACAGGACAGATTAGAACTTCCCCTGTAGGTTTTGGAGGCTGTAGATGTTGATCGGAACAGAAAGTCTCCAGAGGAGTGGCGAGGGAGCTCAAACTGTTGGCGTGTGGTGAGCAGCCCCCTCTGCCACCAGGACCCCTTCCACACTGATTTTAAAAAACAACACAAGCCTGTAGCTGTATGTCAATACTGCAGAGCAGAGCTGCTCCACGGGGCTTTCTTGACTGTCATATTTACAAATGCACACAGCCAGACTTTCCCTCTGCAGCACCTCTGGAAGAGTTTGAATGGCCAACATTGAGGTCAGTTCCTTCTGTTTCCAGACAGGACTATGTCTACAGGTGTAAGGGTTTAGATCTCTGCACACGTTTTTTTCCGGGAACACAATTCAAAACTTAGCATTGAGAAATTAGACAGTACATAATTTTTTCAACCCTAGAAAAAAACTGTAAGCCTAGGTCAACTGTCCATCCTTGGACCCACACTGCTGGCACTTATCAGCTTAGTATCTCATTACTAAATATTTTTCATTTGTGATAGAAGTAAAAAAAAAACTACTACCTGCCTGTTTCGTGTATTAACGAGCACCAAGATACTGTGCAAAAGTATCACTGGTCATGATGGTGAAGGTTATATGTCCATTGGAATGGGCCATGATTTTCAGCAGTTTGGCAGTGATGCGGTGATATAATTTGGCTGTGGGGTACTGGTGTAATTTGAGAGTGGGTAGTCATCCTTCATTTTGTGCCAGGATGTGGTCACCCTCCATTTTCTCACAATGACCTGGTCTGTAGAATCTAATTATGTCATTGAATAAATAGTAATTGGCTTCGATAAACAGTTGTGTGCAATGAGTTCTCTTATATAGAATCTTTCTGGACTTGGGTTTATGATTCTGCCAATAGTGACTGACTGGACGACAGTCTTTAATGGGACTATTCAGTAAGCTATGCAAATCGAGTGACTGTGGTCTACTGAGGGAATTGATCAGTTTTGGTTCTGGTAGGAAGACAATTCCTTATAATTAAGTATAAGAGCTAATTCCACAGTAGTTGAGAGGTACCTCGTTACCAAAAGAAGACTGGAGCCCATTCTTTGGCCCCAACACTGAGAACCTCCTAGACCATCCGACAAGTGCAGAGTACCAAGATGTGGAGGGCTCTGGGGAACTGTTGGTGTCAAAAATAGTAAGAACGTTGAAGACCAGAAGCAAGTTCGTCGGCCCTCCACCTCATAGGAATCAGATTTGTGCTGATCTTAATTCTCACCTGTCCTTTTGAAGTTAGTTGAGTTCAGAAGCTACCATGTGTTTGAAGAGGGTAAGGGTGAGGGGTGGGGGTACATGTAGAGACCAGTGACTTGTCCTAGTCAATCAACAATGGCTTAGGGAGTGGTTGGGTAATCACATTCTGTAAAAAGACACTTCCATGTGAATCTCAAGCTTATAGTGGAGGAATAGGGTGGGGCGTGAGGTGCTGATACTACCAAGTCCAACAGACCCATATAAGCTGGTATGCAGTCTTTTCTCTCATAGCTCAAAGGTGAATGGCATGTGTTTTCATAATTACAACAAATAAAAAATCCCGGGCTGAGTCCCGGTGGCGTAGTGGTTGTGCGCAGGACTGCGGCCCACTGGGATGGAGGTTCAATTCCAGCAGTGGGGCTAGGCCTCCTACTTCCACTACCGGAGAGCAGTGATGCCCCCCCCCCCAAAAAAAAATCCCACTTGGCATCAAAGTCCATTCCAAGTCATAGCTGCCTATAGAAGGTTTCCAACTTTCTTTCCATGGGACAACTGGTGGTTTTGAACTACTGACTTTTGGGTGAGCAATTCAACATGTTACCACCACCAGGGATCCGAGCCTCCAGCTTTTTGTGGGAGCAGATCACCCCATCTTTCCTTCCACGGAGTGGCTGACAGCGCCATCTGGGCTCCTCTAGATGACCGCAGGGCATGAAGTTTGCTCAAGAGGTACATGCACAGCGACAAGGCAGCATGCGGAGTTGAAAGCAGTCCTGATGAGAATTAAGAAGGGGGCAGACCCTCGGCAAAGACACCTCCCTTCTTGTGGCCTGGGTCAGCCCCGTGTCTGAAGTCTGGTTTCAGAGTCTTTCTTTAGGGTTCCTCCCCAAAGGACAGAGGATGCAGGCAGTCACGGTGCTTTCTAAAAGTCCGTGTCCCTCCAGGATGCAAAGCTCTCTTTTCACTGCACATCCTCCGCAGAAGTCGAACGAAAAAGGCTGTCCCTGAATGGATTCTGACTCAGAGCCACCCTACAGGACAGAGTAGAATTGTTCACTGAGTTTCTGAGACTGAAAATATTTATGAGGATTGGAAAGTCACATCTTTCACACAGAGAGCGGTTGGTGAGTTTGAACCACTGACCTTCCAGTTAGTCGTCCAGAGCCTAAGCCACAGCACCATCAGAGCAGAGAGTGTTATGTTTAAAGCAATTTAATAACTGAATCATTATACTCTATTCGATTGGGCTATTTTTCATACTTTGGATGTTGGACAATCTCCTGCTTTCCTTTTTAAATTAGCACAGTATTCTTCTTGCCTCCTCACCAAAGCACCTCCTTTCAAAAAGACCTGTGAGCCTTTGTCTTAGCAAACTCTTCCATTTATTCATGAAAATGAATTGGGCTGCAGTACCTCTTCAGTGACTAAAAAGACTTGAGGCATTTGCTCAAGGAAATCAAGCATGGCAGCTCAGTGTGGATTATAACTGTATATAAAGAAGAACAAATCCTCACAGCTGGACCAATACGTAGCATCATGAAAAATGGAGACAAGGATTGAAGTTGTCAAGGATTTTATCTGGCCTGGATTCACAATCATTGCTCACAGAAGCAGCAGTCGAGAGGTCAGGTGACATCTTTGCACTGGGTAAATCTGCTGCACAAGACCTCTCTAGAGTTGGGGTTCTCACACTTTTTCAGCATGCAAGCTACTTATAAAATGATCAAGTCAAAATGACTGACCAACTACAAATATGCAAAACATATATTTTATTTATATATTTATCACATTTACTCATAAATGCATTGAGAATTCTTTATATGTACAATGTATGCTTGCGCACCTTGCAAAACCGCAGAAGTCCATATTGCAGAACACAATTCACTATGTACATTTTCTGTCATTATCTGAATTTACTCTGATAACTTAACACTGAATGGAATGAGCCAGGGATGCACAGTCCGGCAGGAGCTGCTGACAGCCAGCCTCAAGCACACTTCCAAATGATCGTCGCTCAGGGTGGAGCGGTCCTTGGACTTCATGATCTTTCTGTGGGAAAAGGCTGGCTCGCATCGACAAGCAGAGCCGAGTAATGCAGTCAAGGGCGCAGCACATTTTCTGATGTGTGGGTCCTTTCCCTCTGCGAGCAAGCTCCAGAACTGTTCATGCTCTGCACTTCGGTTGAATGCGTGCTTGGAGGGTCAAAATCTCATCTTCCAGTCCAGAAGAGTGTGTGCAGTGCTGCACTTTTTGATGCAAGTGAAGCAACCTCAGCGTCTTCCCCAAAAGGATAGCGTATGAATGTAAAGACTGGCTGGGGCAAAGAAAAGGCTTGAAAACGTTTGACTTAGCTTGCCAGTTTTGCTGCACTTGGTGCAGTCATTTTCACAGGTGTTTGACACCTAAGATTGCATCTGATTGACCGCACTGTATATCAATTAAGTGACGGTATCGATGGCAGGCCTGTCTATTTTTTTAATGCCATTGTGATCTGCCCACACTACATACACGATGGACTAGTAGATCTCAGTCGAGGTATGGAGCGCCCTGCTCTAAAGTGTTGCACAGCAAGGGTGCTGCTTTGAGGACTCAGGTGTGCCTGACCCAAACCTTGGCATTTTGAATTGCCTCATCCGCATGCGGGTTCGGTCGAGTTGTCCAGAGAAACAAATCCAGGGACACGTCTTTAGGTACGAGAAAGAACGTCAGCTCTTTGCCGTGGCATCGCAGAGAAAAGGAACTGCTTCACCATGAAGCTAAGCACCTCCTTCCCAGCCAGTGGCTGCCAGAAACTTACTGAAGTGGACAAAGAACGCCAATTCCTTACCTTTGATGAGAAGTCAATGGCGCCGGGTGATGAATGAAAGGGTTATGTCGTCCACACCAGTGCTGGAAACAACAAGCAAGGTGTTTACACGAAGCAAGGTGTCTTGACCCACGGCTGCGTCCTTCAGCTCCTGAGGAAGGGACACTCCCATTACAGACCAAGGAGAGGAAAGTCAAATCCATCCAGGGTTGTATTGTGCATGCCCATCTGAGAGTTCTCAAATTGGTTCTTGTAAAAACTAAAAAGGCCAGGGAGAAAGATATCCCAGGACTAATAGATACAACTGTGCCGGGACCCAAAAGAGCAAGCAGAATCCGAAAACGCTTCAGTCTCTCTAGAGATGTCTGTCAGCATGTGGTGAGAAAGCCCCTGAACAAAGAAGGCAGGAAACCCAGGCTCGAAACACCTGTAGCAGGAATTACATAATCCGTTGTCAACTTGAGAGTATTAAGAGTGAAGGTGTGCAGTTCAGCCTGTCAGTCAGGTCACAGCCTGATGACTTCATGGGAGGCACGAGGGAGATATACAGCTCTCTACAGGCATGACACAGTCACTTGCTGCAAGACATTCCCATTGACAAGCCACATGGAGCTGTACTGCGGGCAGCCAGAGCTAGGGAGCTGGAGGAGGCACGTGGAGACCCACACCAGCACTAAGATGCTTCCACCACCACTTGACCCACAAGACCTTCCGCCCACTCAGCGTCATTGCATGTGTTGCATGAGTCTGAAGAGGAATTTACGGACAGGCACTGGACACACGGGCTAATATCAGACTTATGAAATCGATCTGGACTTGGCCGGGGTGTTCTCTTAAGGTACAGTTGCTCTTCGTACAAAGCTCTTTCCTATACACAGATGTGTGTCGATGAATTTGCTTCTCCAGTCTGCCTCAACCGCCCAGTGCCCACGGTTCAGCATCTCGTGACTACGTGTGTCCTGAAGCATAAGTGCCAGTGCGTCGCCTAGCAGAAGCAGCTCTCTAAGGAAAACGAGGCGGAGGCTGCTGAATATGCCAAGCTTTGGGCTGAGAGGAGAAGGCCAAAGAAAATCATCAGAAGCAGATTGCCAAGAGACAGAGGCTGTCCTCTCAGAGAGCTTTTACCTCCGAGTCTGGGATTTCTAAGAGCCTGGAAGAAATAGGCTCATCTTTTTAGAAGACAGAAAGAGCTTTGTATTAAGAAGCAGCTGTACAGCTCAAGTCTGTAGAGTCGATGCTCACTGGGCCCTCTTCAGGGTCACAGGATGGAAAGCTGACAACCTAGAAATGTGAAGCAGGGAGCACCGGGATCACGGGCCCTTTGGCGCAGTCTCATGGATCCAAGGTCGGTGGAAGCAGGCCAGGGCCTCAGTCCTCAGACACGCTCACCATGGAGACAGACACAGGAGGAAAGAGAAGTGGTGGTGGAGGGGACGCGGGCGGGGAGGCCAGTTGTTAAGAGTCCCTCAATCCTACCAATGGAGGAGTCATCAAGCTATTTTGACTCCACACCTTGGGGCGAATCCTGCTTCTCAGATGAAGGACAAAGCACAGAGAGACTGATGGGGGAGGAGAGGCTGTGAGTGCAGGCATTGCCCCCACAACACCCTGTCTCCTGGCAACCACCAGGAAAGCACCTTTCTTCCATGTTGGCAAGGCTCCTGGTTGTAGCAGAACCTCCCTGCACCCGTGCCCTGGCCAGCACAGCGCTGTCTGGGCAAGGCCTCCAGGAACACCTCCTTGCCACCCGCGTTGAGCTGAAAGGCCCCAGCCCAGGTCCTGGTAGTGAGGGTGGGGAAACAGATCTGCAGGAGCTCAGGGCTCACCTCCTAGGCTCTGTCCCTAACTGGGGTCTGCGTCTCAGTTTCCCCAGGCATAACTTTGTGCCCATCCTGCAGTGTCTCATCAGAGAAACTGGCAGCAGGGAAGCTGAGGGAGACGGCTCTCGGCAAAGACCTGACACCCCTGTGTGGATCTTGCTGTGCCCTCTGCGAGGAGGTCTTACTCCAGCCCTGCCCTGCCCAACTCACCCAAGCTGCCAGGCCACCATCCCTCCCTGAGCCTCCTCGGGGCCCCTCCCCTGCCATACTCTTCCTGGGCGTATTGCCACGTGTGTTTCCTCTTGAGGATGGCATGGGGTCTCTTCTATCCACTTTCCTTCTTTCTCCCCCAACCCCTCTCTCTGCTGCATCTAGCACCCCGATAGAATGCCAGCTTGAGCCCACACTCCATGTATCGGTGATTGGCTTCACACACAAACACACCCTCTCACTCTCTCTCTCTCCCTCACATGCTCATTCAGACCTGAATAGACATCGTCACCACTCACACATTGACACACACCCCAACAATCCCAGCATTCACTCACATCCACCCTTTTACACACACACACACCCTACACACACACACACACACACACACACACAAGCACACTCTGTAAGTGGGTCTCACATGCTTTTGTAAGTACCTTTAGCTAACTAGTTTCACTGACATGCTTTCTTTTCTTGTGGTAAAATACGGAGGACATGAAATGTGCTGTTTGGATGGCTCTTAGTAAAGTGACCAGACGGCCTGCTTTTAAACAATTTTTCCTGTGTTCTGTGACATTTTTTAAAAATCCCAATTTTTGGAAAGAATGTATGACAACAGTGGGAGAACGAGAAGGGAACATATCCCCTACACTCCCCCACCGCCCGTCAATGGTGTCCGCTTTACCAATGTTAAAATTTGGTCACTTTACTCTTAAGTGTATGATTCAGTGGCATTAATTACATCTCCTGGTGTGTAACTGTGACCACCCTCCAAGTCCAGGACCCTTTCATCAGCCCCTTTGGAGCAGGGACTCCAATTTTTCTCCTCCGCCCGCCTTCGGCAACCACGGGTCCACTTTTGTCCCTCTGCCTTGTCAATTTCAGCTATTTTGTTAGGTTACTAGCTTAGGGATGGTGTGTGTGTGTGTGTGTGTGTGTGTCCCTCCCATGCCTGCAAAGGCCCCCATCAAAGAGATTTGAAAGACATCAGGCAACCATTAGACACCCATGCAGACCCCAAACTGAGCATGCTCATACTCAAGCCCCCAAACCTGGTGGGCGGTACACCTGGGCGCCCCAACTAGATCTAGGCTCTTGACATCACTCAGATGGGCCTAAGTCAGCCACTGGGGTCAACCAGTGCCATCAGTCCCACCTCCCCAACCAGAGGTTTGAAATATGCTGACTGTGGATATTTACCTCTCTTACCTTGCTCCTAGTCAGAGACAGGTGAGGGTTGAGGGTCCCTCCCCACTCCAGCGGGTGCACATACAGCGCGTCGGGCCTACTTGGGGCCCACAGCCTCTGGGTCCACATGCTTTTAGCCTCTAAGGTTCTAGGGAAACCCCCCCCCACACACACACACACACACACACAGAATATTTGCACGCGTCGGTGTTCTTTTCCACTTGGGCTGTTTGTGCCCAATGGTGAACCGCAGCGCGGCCAGGCACGCCGCCCAGAAATGGCAGGCTCCCTTTTTGAGTCTGTAAAACCTGAAACGTGTCTTGCCCTTCCTAAACCCCGCTTGGATCACTCGACGTGCTGGGGCGGGCATTCCTTTGGTGTGCGAAGAAAGAACCGAGGTGGGACCGCTCCCGCAGCCTCGGCGATGTGGGAGGAGGCGGTAACTGGCCTTCTGTTTCTGGCTGCTCTCCCTCGGCGTCCTGGTCCTGCAGCTTACAGCATGCGTCGGAAATTCATTTTCTCCTTATGGCTGAAGAATTAACTGTCATTTGTTCCTCCCCTTGTCTGTTTATGGACTCTGGGGTGCCGGCCCCTTGGGCTGGCGCTGCAGTGGACAGGCATGCAAGGCCTTGGTGTGAGCTGGTATGTTTGCGGGTCTCTGAGATAAAGACCCCCAGGAAGAGACTGGCTGATGTACTGTACGGAAAATTCTAACAGGGAGTGGAGGGCCAGCTGTCGGAAAAGCAACCCTGCCTTCCCTCGAGGTCTTCCTTGTTCCAGGACGCACCGACTCCTGCCTCCTTTACTGTGGACCAGTCTGCCCTGGAAACCCCCGTCTCTGCCGCCCGCTGCTGTGACTGCCCACTCGGGTCTGCCCACCGAGTATAAAAACTCGGCCACTGGGCGCTGGACCGCTAGTTCCTCTGGGTGATCGTCTTATTTTTATTTCGCAAGCATCCAAGGGTGCCGCCTGGTCAGTCCCGAGTCTGGGCATACAGGAACTGAGTGTCCCGCTTGATGTCAAACTGCAACTCTTTCCCCTGGGGGCCATGTGCGGGGCCCGGCTTCCCCACCAGGACTTTTGTGTCTTTTCATCACCGCCATCCTGGTGGGTGTGAGGTGGGGGTGATCACGGCCATCCTGGGGATAGCTGACTTGGACTTGAGAGTCCCTGACGGCTTCTGTGCATTCTTGTCCATCTTCTTGGGAGAAATGTTACTGTGCCAGTCCTGGGTCCGCTTTTGAACTGAGTTGTTTTACTAAGCTTTTGTTTCTCTTTTCCAGGAAAAATAGAGAAAGCTGAAAAGAATAATAAACAGGGTCTTTTTCTTTCATGCTCACTATTTGTATTTTTGTCTTTATAGTACGCATAGTGTATTTTATCCTTGCCACCTTATTTGCATGCTGCTTTTTATTGTTTCTGTTGCATTTCCCAGTGCGTGGTGCACAGGAGGAGTGGATGCAGGCGGTGATCACTGAGACAAGGCTTTATGGGGAAGCAGGGGAGGGGGGTGGGTGGTAGGGGGAGAAAGGGGACTTGGGGCGTTAAGAAGGAAGGCGGGAGCCGGGGAAGGAGCACTAGAACGGATGGCGATTACACAACTCACTTTAAAGACGATTTAACCGCGGTGTGTGTGTGTGTGTCTAAAATTGATGTGGTTATGATTGTGCAATTCTTCTTGATACGATTGAATGATTGAATGGTATGGTATGTACATGTAAGTGTATGGTATGTAAATCATGTGCCAATAAAACTGTTTAAAAACTTACACAATTTTTTAAAGGATAATAAACAACGATGTGTTTTCTCATCACCGAGAATTATCAACTGGTCACCCCCTGTCTTAATGGACTCTAACTCTGTCCCTTTTAAGAAATAAAGAAAAAGTGAGAACTGCGTGCTTAGAAATCTAGAGCCCTGGAGCTGTCATGTTTAGGGACTTTCTGCGACCCCAAAGACTAGTGGTTGTAACTGCATGGCTGCTCCAGGGGAGGACGACGCGGCCATTGGCTTCTAGAAAGATGTGCAGCCTTGGAAGCCCAGGGGGTGGGCATGGGGGAGGGGGTTCAACTGTGTCCTATAGGCTTGCTATGGGCTGGATTGAATTGAGGGCAACAGGTGTGCTTTTAAAACAGTTCATCCCCCTCTAGGCTTCTCCCCCTCCCCCAGCCAGGGTCACCAGCATCATTAACTTAGTCACAGGTCACCAAGCAGATGAAAGGGTCCAGTGAGGGGGGGGGGGAGGGTAAGGGCCTCCAAGAACTCACACATTCTCTCTAAGAAATCAAACCGGGATCTCACTAGCCCAGCAAGAGTCCTTAGGGAACCTTCCATGGCATGGAAGATGGAGACAGTTTGCTGAAACTGACCCCGTAGGTCTGAGGGATCAGGGGTCAGGCATGCTCAGAACCAGCCTACTGCCCAGCTTGGGGTCAGTGGTATTGTGGCAGTCATCTGCTTATGTTAATTTTATGATCAAAATGTAGGGGTGGCATCTAGCCTGTTAATCTGGAGATAGCCATTGAGTAGCTGATGAGGCCTCTGTGTGGGCATGGCTTTCACCTGAGACTCCTGGGACATCTCGCGGTATTTCCCTCGTGAAGATGAGACGCTATCTTCCCCAGTTGTTGGGGAAGTTAGTTGGGAGTTAGGGAGTTGGGAGTTGTTGGGAGTTAGTTTCAGAGATGCTTAACCACAGGCAACACAGAATGGCGGTGGCTGGGAGGCTGGAGTAGCCGGTGGAGAGACCCCACGGCTTAGCCCTGATGAAGACAGGCCTCTGAAGCTGGAGTGGCATGCTGTTGATGGACCTGAGCCCTGGAAGCGAGGAACCACGGGGAGACCCCTGCCAGCGCCAGAATTCTGCACCCACTGACCTGTGACTTCCTGAGTCGGAAGCAGACTTTATAGACTGGATTGGGGCATATGGGTTATTATTGGACTTATGACTTTGCACTGGACTGGATTGGGATGCCTTCTTAGGGTCCCATTTCTTTTGTATATAAACCCTTTCCTGATACCTAGATGCGTGGCTCTGAAATTTGTCCCTCTAGTCTACCCGGACTAATTCAGGTATCTTCTGAAGGGAGCAAGTGCCGGAAGATTCTCTCCAGGGCTGCACCCCGTCAAATGCAAGAAGGAGGGGGAACCTCCATTTGGGGTTGGGGTTGGGAGGTACCCCAGCACAATGGGGCGTCTCCGTGTCTTGGAGCCCTCCCTCCCAAAGCCCCACTTCCATTACATCGAGTTGGTGACGACTCAAGACCACCACGTAGGACAGGCGGACCCGCCCTGTGAATTTTTAAAGCTGACTCTTTACAGGAGAAGAAAGCCTCATCGCTTCCCCAGGGAGCAGCTGGGGGTTCTGAACTACTGGCTTTGCTGTTCGAAGCCCAACGTGTAACCGCCATGCGGCCTTCCTCCTCAGAGCGCTCCCTAGACGTGGCCACCATAGTCGGCATGCGCTCAGAGCTCCCTCAGGACACCTGCAGGGCCAGCAATGGCTCATATGTAAATTCAAGTGGAAGAAGAATTAAAACAAGCTCACAAGAGGCAAAATACGACCCGGAGTCTATCCCACCTGAATTTCAAGAACAGATTTGACTCCCGGACCCCTAATGTCGAAGACCCGCTGGGCTGTGCAATGACACTGAGACCGTCATACGGGAAGAAAGCAAATGGATATTAAGGAGACGGGAAAGAAGAAAAAAAGCAAAGTAAATGCTAGAAGACACTCTGAAAATTGCTCTTTTTAAATAACGGTTTTTTATTGTAAATTAGGTAGGGGTTTACATTTCAGATAATCAACTTTGAATTCAACAGTTTAAACTACTCATCACCCCCCCAAAAAAAACCCCAAAATAGTGTATTATCCCACCTCTCCCTGCCTGCTACTTGATTTCGCTTCTCCCTCCTGACTTCCATCACCCCCCAAGTCAACGCCCATCGCCAATCTCGCCCCTTGTTTTAGCTTCCCCCTCTTGCTCTCCTCTCCCGATTGGCAACCTTCAAGGTCTGTCCACCCCCTTCTAACGGTGGTCTCAGGTGATAGCTGTCCTTTTGTGGTTGACTGATTTCACGCACTGTAACCTTCCCCAGGTCCATCATCCCTGCCAGGGAGTGCTTGGTTGCTCCTCGGGGTTTTTTATTTGTTTTCTTTTCATTTTTAGCAATGGGTACCATTCCATAGTGTGGATCTGCCAGAGATTCTTTATCTGAACTTCTCCTGGTGGGCCTTGAACCTGTTCCCTTCTTCTTGCTACTGTGAGCAATGCTGGGACGGGACGGGACGGGGGGGACCCGTGTCAGTTGGTTTGTACCACGACTCTTGCTTATTTTAAAAAAAAGTCACTTTATTGGGGGCTCATACAACTCTTATCACAATCCATCCATCCATCCATTGTGTCAAGCACATTTGTACTTTTGTTGACATCACCATTTCCTTTTTTTGGAACTATCTCAAATAGTTTTATTTATTTTTCAGTCAGGTACTATTTTTCTTTCTTTTTTTTTTTTTTTGGCATCACTGCCCTCTGGTGAGAGTAGGAGGCTCAACCTTGCTCCTGAAGAGCTGCTGCTGGATTTGAACCGCCAACCCAGTGGGCCGCAGTCCCACACACAACCACTACGCCACCAGGGCTCAGTCCCAGGTATTATTTTTCATCAATACTTTAAAAATTTTTTATAACATATTCTACTTTTGTGTTCCTTTTTGAATGTTCTTACTTAAGTATTTACTGTATGAAATAATCGGCCCCCTTTGGTATATTGTTTATTTTACACTTAAAATGGTCATTGTTAAATTATTTGAATCTCACCATTGGGGCAGGGTCTATTTCTATTCAAATTTCTTTGACCACCAGTAAAGTTGAGTACCTCATGCTTGGTACAGGAGCTGGTCAGCGGGAAAGAGGCAGACTGGAGAGGAGGTGACTGACACGGGGGCTGTGACAATCGGAGACTGAGGGGGGAGATGACTGACTCAGGGACTGTGACAATGGGCTCACACAGAGCAGAGGTGAGGAGGGTGGCACAGGCCTGGGGCACTGTGAATTGAAACTAACTTGATGACAGCCCATAACAACTAAATTAAATACCTTCATTAACTTATTGGGAACCTTAATTTCTTTTATATTTTTTTGTTTTGTTTTTTGTTTTTTGGGGGTTTTGGGGGGGGCATCACTGTGCTCCGGTGGTGGGAGTAGGAGTCCCAGCCCCACTGCTGGAATCGAACCTCCGTCCCAGTGGGCCGCAGTCCCGCGCACAACCACGACGCCACCGGGGCTCAGCCCCTTAATTTCTTTTGAGTAAAGTTTATTTGTATTGTTTGCCTATTCCCCCACCCAACTACCCTTTAGACTTTTTGCCCCCACTCTGTTTGTTAAAAAATCAATTTGCAAAAACTTTCCACGCATCACTGATATTAAAGCCAAGTGTTTTGTTGTTGTTGATTCTTTTTTTTTTTTTTAATACTTTAGAAATTGTGTCTGGGGTTCTTATCTTGGTTAAGATGTTTCCTCAGTCCTGACATTACAGGTATATTTTATCATGTTTTGTTTTACATTCAGATATTTAATTTAGTATTCTTTTAAGATGTGAGGATGGAGAATTTTTTCTGCTAGATGAACAGTAAATTATGCTATTACCCTTGAACAGTTAAATAATTTCCTAAAATCTTCACTTTTCCACTAAAACAAGATGCCAAGGTCAGGCAATTGGAGATGCCTTTGGATTATCTATGAGAATAATTTGTTTAGGCTCCCTAACATTCATTTAAAAAATTTAGGACAGGGGCTGAGCCCCGGGGGTGTCAGTGGTTGAGTGCGGGACTGCCGCCCACGGGCTTGGCGGTTCAAATCCAGCGGCGGCTCTCAGGAGCGGCACTGGGTAGCGCCCACGACCACCAGAGGCAGTGATGCCCACAAAACAAAAACAAAAACGAACTTAGGACAATTGAGACATTTTTTCTTGTCTCTAAATTGTCTCCAAATTAGGTACACCAGATTAAATGTTGGATGAAGTGGTAAGTCTACCTTTTGAAACTTAGAAATGTTCATCCCCACCTGTTGATAACAATTCTACCTCAGAATTTGTGCAACAGAAGTAATCTGAAACACTGACAAGTATTTGTGCATGTAGGGAGTATCACTTTTCATTGTCACAAGAGTGCTTATGGAAAAGAAATGAATGTTTTTTATTTCTCTGTGACTGTATCCTGAGCCCTGGTGCCTTAAGGGTTAAGTGATCTGCTGCTAATTCAGAAGTTGGCTGTTCAAACCCTGCCACAGCCACTCTGTGCCAGAAAGACCAGGTAATGGGCTCTCATAGTAAAGTGACCAGACGTCCCGCTTTTGGCGGGACAGTCCCAATTTTAAACAATTTTTCCCACGTCCCGTGGCATTTTTTAAAAGTCCCAATTTTGGGAAAGAATGCACGACGAGCTAGGGAACGGTGGGAGAATAGGAAGGCAATATACCCCCTCTGCCCTCCCCTATACCCCTCTGGTCAATGGTGTCCCACTCTACAAATGTTAAAATCTGGTCACTTTACTGATAGTCTCTAGTCAAGAGACCCAGGGGGCGGGCTCCTGCTCTGTCCCATGGGGTCTCTGAGTCAGAAACACCACAGAGAACCTGACTGAAACCAGCTGATCACGAGCCTCCATCTTTACACTTCCTGATGATTTTTGTCACAGTCATTCTCATTTAAAAACAGTCCCTGAGGCACAGCTATTCACTGATTCAAATGAACCCTCCAGTTCAACTCTTACTGTCTTTGATTCAGAAACGAAGCTAAACAAATAAATCACTCACTGCCCCTCAGTTGGCCCTCAGTTGATGAGGCTGAACCTCTTGGTTTGAACCACTGACCTTGCGGTGAGAGGCCCAGACCCTGGATGTGTGTGTGTGATGCACAGAATGAGGCTTGTGAGTGTATCACAATCACCTTGTGTCACAAAGGTCCGTTTCTGCTGACCTTTGTAGCGGATTCCTCCAGCTTTGGAGCTTGCTCTGTTCCTGCCAAACCACTCATGAGCCCCAGCTCTCACGTCCGAATAGTTCGTATCTGCCTCATCCTAACCTCACAGCCTCACCTGGGTCCTGCACCTTGTCCCCCATCCCTCTCAGTAGGCCTGGGGATTCCAGGCCTTTCCCAAGACACCTTCCGCCTGATGGTTCCTCTTCTGCTGCTCAGATTGGCTCGGAGCCAGGCTGCGGTTCTGTTTATTCTCGCCGTCATCATTTTCAAAACATTTCCTTTCCACGTGAGCCCGTGGACTCTTGCTTTCAGACACTCCCCCAGCAGAGGCTTGCTGTTCGAGGGGGTCGGACATGTTGACAGCCCCGCCACACCCTCGCCGTCGTGGGTTCCTTTCTGTGATTCTGACCGTGGCGAGACAGGATGGGTAAGTGCCTTTTCTCATTGTCAATGTGGCCTACTCTCGTCCCTGCCCTGGACGGGCGAATGCAAAGAGCAATGCATCTTCATTTTTCCAAAGTGATGACTTTTCTCTAAGTGCAGCATGGTACGTGCTCAGAAAACCCCCCCAAAGAAGCCCACACCCAGTGCTTAGCAACAGTCACCACAGGGACGGGACCAAGAAGTTCATACTCTGCAGAGGACTCGGCAAGAGCTCTATTCATGCTCTCAGCCAACCCAGAAAAGCGACCCCAATGACCAAGGCCAGTTTGTCCTAGAGCAGCGATTGGGTGGAATTCACCCAGGAGCACACCCCAAGCGGGAGCCTGGCAGACCAGACCAGCTCCGACTGCCTGGGCCTAAGTGGGCAGGACACCTCCTTGCCCTTTGACACTGATAAACGATGACCCTGAAAGGCTCGTCAGAACTTGACCCCGGTGGCTTTGGAAGGCTGCCGAAAGGACTCCTTCTGGACAAAGCATGCTCCCACAGCAAGGGCTGCCATTTTCCAGTGGCGCCCGCTGCAGAGGAGGCCTGGGGGCTTACTCGCTGGCTTGCTAGCTGCAAGGTCAGCAGTTGGTGACCATCCACTGCTTCCTAGGAAACAAAGAGGAGGTTTTCCTGTTCCCATAAAAGAGTCGTCGTCTACATACAGTGGACGGATGGATGGATTGTGATGAGTTGCATGAGCCCCCAATAAAATGATGTTTTTTTAGGCATCACTGCCCTCAGGTGGTGGGAGTAGGAGGCCCAGCCTTTGCTCCCGTGGAGCTGGAATTGAACCTCCATCCCAGTGGGCTGCAGTCCCGCGCACAACCACTACGCCACTGGGGCCCCCAATAAAACGATTTTTAAAGAAAGAGAGAATTGTTGTCTTAGAAACCCACAGAGACAGCCCACCAAGTCTGGAAGATGATAGCTCCACTCAGACCAGCCAATGCACAGAGAGGACCACATGACACATGACACATGATGTCCCTCGATGCCCCCAGGCCCTTTGGAGGCAACACTGGAGACACCAGGTTGGGATTGCACTGGGTCTGATCCTACCACACCCACACCAAGGCAAGACACTAAGGACGTGCAGCCGAGCAGGAGGGAGGGCAGAGCATGGAGGGCCCAAGGGAATGTCATGGATAGATTTTGGGACCAGGGCATGGTACCCCATCAGTCTCAACCAGAGGACACTCGTAGAGGTCAGCAAACAGACCTTGAACTCTTTATAGATACTTCTTTTACTATTATTATTTTTACTTTTTACTTATCTCTATATTTCTTCTGGACATTGGCTTTTTTTTGTTGTCGTCCTTCTGTCTTGTCCCTTCATCTTGCTATGTCTTGGTTTTTTGTGCATATCATTTCTGCAGGTCTGTCTAGATAAGATGGACGGTCTGGGGGAGAAAACAAGGGGACTGATGGTTCTGGGGGGGACATGGGAGATGGGAAAGTAGGGGGAAAGAGGTGGTATTGACCAACCCAGGAATAGAGGAACAGCATGTGATCCAAAATCAGTGGCAAGGTGGATGTGAGAGGCCTGGTAGGGTTTGATCAAGGGTAATGTAACCAAGAGAAATCACTGAAACCCAAATGAAGGCTGAGCATGAGAGTGGGACAAGAGGAAAGGAAAAGGAAATAGAGGAAAGAACTAGGAGGCAAAGGGCTTTTATAGAGGTCTGAAAACAGGCATGCATATAGGTAAATATTTTTATATATGGTAACGGGGAAATAGATCTACGTGTATAAACTTATGGGGTTAGTATTAAGGTAGCCAATGAACGTTGGGTCTCCACGCAAGAACTTCCTCAAAGCAAGAACACACTTTGTTCTATTAAATTGGCATTCCATGATGCTCACCTTCCCAACACGATCGCTGAAGACAAATGTGTGCATAAGCAAAGGTGGTGAAGAAAGCTGATGGTGCCCGGCTATCAAAAGATATAGTGTCTGGGGTCTTAAAGGCTTGAAGGTAAACAAGTAGCTCAGAAGCAACAAAGCCCACATGGAAGAAGCACACCAGCCTGTGTGACCACGAGGTGTCGAAGGGAGCAGGTATCAGACATCAAGGAACTAAAAATTATATCATTATAAATGAGAAGAGTACAGATTGTGACATCCCCTTACAGAAGGGTGGCGGGAGGGGGGAGGGGCCCTGCGGGAAGGGAAGGGGCCATGGGGGGGGTGTTGGGAGAGACCTGTCAGGGTACATTGTAGCCACAACGAAACATACAACTTTCCTCTAGTTCTTAAATGCTTCCTCCCCACCCCCACTATCATGATCCCAATTCTGCCTTATAAATCTGACTAGACCAGAGGCTGTACCCTGGTACCGATAGGAACTGGAAACCTGGGGAATCCA
>PVJH01023653.1:0-34401 GCA_004026705.1 Nesogale talazaci | reverse complement strand
TCTGACAGCAGTGTGGAAATTCTATCAGTTATGTTTCTTATTGATCCTCTATTTGTAGAGTAGGGTTAAAATGGATTTCATCCATTTTTTAAGCCCTGTGGAATTTTCTAACTGGGAACATTCATTGGTAATATGCATTTTCATAGTGACTAAACTGATGATAAATTCCATCATTAACAAGGAGAAGACATGTTCATTTGCAAGTAAAAACATGGCCATGAATATTTGTGAAGGTCCAACATGCTTTAGGGTTAGCATAACTTTGTGTTGAACAGTAAATTATAATTACACTATAATTTTGGAAAACGTTCATTGATTAGCAAAGTGGCAAAAGCAAAAAAAAAAAAGAAAGAAAAAGAAAAAAAAACTAAGAACAGTGGTGAGAATGATGGCGGACCATTTCGTTGTTCTGTTGTAGATAGAGTCACTTTGAGTCAGAATGGACTTGATGGCACCTCACTACAACAACATAGTGAAGACATCATTTAATTTTTTTTGAAATCACTTTATTGAGGGCTTTTACAGCTCTTATCACAATCTAAACATACTTCCACTGTGCCAAGCACATCAGTACACATCCAGTCATCATCATTTTTTTTCTCTTTTTTATAATACTTTCTTTAAAAATATGGGCTCATACAACGTTTGCCACAGTTCATCCATCCATCCATGGTGCCAAGCACATTTGTACATTTGTTGCCCTCATCATTCTCAAAACATCTGCTTTGTACTTAGCCCTTGATATCAACGCCTCATTTTGCCCTTTCTCTCCACTCTCCCCTCCTGCACGAACCCTTGATAATTTATAAATGATTATTTTGTCATACCTTACACTATCTGACATCTCTTTTCACCCACTTTTCTGTTGTCCATCCCCCAGGGAGAAGGTTATATGCAGACCCTAATAATTGGCTCCCCCTTCCTACCCCACGCTTCCTTCACCCTGTGGGTATCGCCACTCTCAGCACTGGTCGTAAGGGGTTCATTTGACCTGCATTCCTTTTGTTTTCAGTTCCAATCTGTACACCCTCTGATCCAGCCAGATTTGTCAGGTAGCACTGGGATCATGGAGGAACTAGAAGGAAGTTGTATGTTTCATCTATTGCACCCTGAGTGGCTCATCCCCTACTCTTGACCCTTCTGGAAGGGGATGTCCAGTTGTCTACAGAGGGGCTTTGCATGCCCAATCTGCATTTCCCTCATCCAAAATGATGTGAGTTTTTTGTTCTTTGATGCCTGATACCCGATCCTATGGATACCTCATGATCACACAGGCTGGTGTACTTCTTCCATGTGAGTTTTGTTGCTTCTCAGCTGGTTGGCTGCTTGTTTATCTTCAAGCCTTTCAGACCCCAGGCGCTGTATCTTTTGGTAGCCAGGCACCAGCAGCTTTCTTCACCAATTTTACTTATGCATACATTTGTCTTCAGCGATCATATCAGGAAGGCGAGCACACAATGATATGATTTTTTTTTTTGTTCTTTGATGCCTGATACCTGATCCCTTTGACACCTGCTGATCACTCAGGCTGGTGTGATTCTTCCACGTGGGCTTTGCTGACAATTTTTATTTTTAAATGAGCATCATTAAAGCTATAATGCTAATACAAGTTGCATGTCGCACTGAAGGCCTTGCTTCCAGGAAGGAAAATCAACTGTGTCAATCAACTGTGATCTCAACAGCAGTACAAGAGGCTGCTGATTTTCCAGTGTTTTACCGATTGTGAACGCTGTTATTTGAAAACCTCTTACATTTTGATAAGTAAAGGCTTTTCAATATTGTTTTTCATTTCCCTTGTGAAGTTACTCTCTGTGTCACTTATACATAAGTGGAACAGGATTAGAAAACATCAGAGTGACTCATCTAGAAGGAAGAAATGTGTTTTTCCCTCCAAAAAACATACTGTTAAAGTGTTTGCGTCCAAGTCACCTTCTCATTTTCCTCTGGGCTGGCACTCTTTTCTCTCAGGGAAATATATTCTCTATATCCCTACTCCTCACCAGTACTATCACCTTCCCATCTGCATGACCTAGGAACCTGTGCAGAATCCTCAAGCCCTAAATGGGCAGACTGAACTTGGATCTGCAGTTTAACAAGGTCCCAAGGTGACTCTAACCACTGAAAGTGTGCGGTGCACCCACCTCACTGGTAGCCAAAAAAAAATATTTTTTTTAAAGTGTAAATCAGAATCTGTCTCTACTTGAGTCTATGCTTCAGTGGGTTTCTATTGCTTCTAGAATGAAATGCAAACTCCGAGTTGTGATTTATAATGTGATCTGAACCTCATCTGACACTCCCATTTCAATTCCTTTCCCCTTTCTTTTTTCTCTAAATGGCAGTAGCACGAGTCTCCTTCCAATTTCCTGATTTTCCCTACTCATGCCCACAGTTCCTCCTACCTTTTCTTTCATTTGAAATGAATAGCCTTCCCTAGATTTTGGCAAGCCTTGCTCATTTTAATTCTTCAAGTTTCCATTGAAATATTCACTAGGTATAGAAAGTTCTGCACTCCCCCTAATGGTCTGGGTCAATGTAGCCACCCTCAGTCCTCTTCCTAACTTTTCATGTCAGCTCCGTGGTTCCGATAATGATCATAAAGCATCATTACATTACCTTTTAGTTCTTTGTTCATATATATAATGTCTATACTTCCAGCCAGTATACTTTATGAGTCAAAGGTATTGCTTATCTTATTTGGGCCAAAGTGGAGCCAATGTACAAAACGAATGCTCAGATAAAATAATCCTGCACACACACACACACACACACACACTATCACTTTATCTTTAGCACCTAGAGTCATGGCAGAATATAGGAGTTAAGGAAGAAATATTCACTGGAGGTTTTTATAGATTGCTTGACCCTCTTTTTTCTCTCCTTCTTTCCTTCCTTTCATCCACATGTCAGCAATTCTGCACATTATTGAAATTCTCTCTGCTTGATTACAGAAAGCAGTTCCATTCCCTTTGGGCCTGACCCTCTGACTCAGTTCCAGACCTTCCTCTTCTCAGTAGACTCCAGCCAAAAAGCTAGATCCATTCAAGATCTTAGCCTGTTTTCAATCAATTGATCTCACCATATTGTTTGTGATCTGAAAGAACTGGGTCAATCCTAGAGCTTGTAATGCCATGACAACACATCTAAAAGAAAGACAGGAAGGAAGGAAAGAAGGAAGAAGAGAGAAAGAGTTACAGCGCATGTAAAAGTAATTTCTCAGGTCAGATAACTCTGAACATATGTCATGGTTTTATTTCCAAATCTGTAGAAGGGAAAAGTCTCCCAAGGAAACAAATTCAAATAGCTAGTCTTGGTAGAGACATTTTATGAGGACACAATTTTTGTCCCTAAAGTCTGATTAGAGACCATGATTATAGTCATCATCATTCTACTTTTGACTATCTTTGTACTTGCTAATAGGCCCCTCACATGATTAATAAGCATCTGAATGTATAACACTGATTTCCCTGAAGAAGTTTATTTCATTAAAGCTTATCAGAAAATTGCTTAAGCATTTTATCAGCAATGATAGTTAATCCCCATACAGGACAATGTTTTTATGCCCATCCAAAAAGAAAAAAAAGTCAGTTTGGGGACACTTATCTTCCTCTAATGTAATTTAAGTCTTTTCTATAGTATCTATAAATGTGACAGAAAGAGAATTTGTTAGGTCTGGGGTTTTATTCTTCTTACAAGCTAATAAGTTAACCGCATACTGCCTCATTGGTAGCAATAAAGACATGAGACTCTCAGGTCAGAGACAAAGAACTTTATCATGCCTGGCCCAGCAAGCAGAGTGAACATTGACATAGCTGCTTCTGTTTCCCTTGCCCCAGAGTCTCACAGGGTGCCATAATTAGATACTGTGCATGCTGTGAGGCTATTTAACAGCTGAGAAACATCACGCAGGGGATTCACAGCTTGTATATCAAGCATCAAGCAAGCTAGCTCTTTGTCCCAAAGGCACACACTATCTCATTCCTCAAGGTCACTTGCTGCTAGCACAGCCCCCTGAAGTGGCCTGGGTACCGAATGGGCAAGTCTTTGCATTATTGGTATTCCTAGAAAGGAGCACGAAAGACTCACAGATGGCTGTCTTCCCAGCATATCTACCCCACAGGCCTACATTATCTTAGTGTCTGAGTATGCTGCTCCATCAGCCATTTGAAGGAATCTGATTGACAGGTGTTAAGACTAAACCCATTCTATTTGTTTCAAACATGTAATTAGAGCTACCATCAGGAGTGCTTCACCAGGCAGGGTAGTGAGACCAACCTTCAGCATTAATGTCAGTTACACCTCCTAGATTCTCAGGTTCATCCAACTGTGCTTATGTCCTGGGGTGTATTAAGCGGCTAGGATGTACTGCCTTATCCAGTATGACCCACACAGTGGAGTTTAGCGTGTCCTGCTCATCTTGCTTTAGGAGCTAACAGTTATAAAGGCAGTAAAGTGAGCCAGAAAGCAACCGCCAGTCTCAATGGAAAGACCTTAGGCTGTCCATTCCCCCTGGACATGTACATATATCTAAAGAGAATAGAGAAAATTTCCCCTCATGCTGAGATTTATTTTTCAATTAGATTTGAATCAGATTGAGATCAGTTAGGTTAGAAATGCATTAACAGCACCAACACCTATTTCTAGATTATAGTCATTCATGGCATCCACCAAAGAGACTCAAACATCAGAAGAGACTCGTGAATTATCCATTGATTGACACAGGTTGTGTGGATCCACATGCTTGTACATGCATGACAGTGGGTGGGTGGAAGAGGGGTCCTGTTAGGAAGAGGACACGGATGCTATCAGACACAATAGAGTAGTTCAAGAGAGGTTGTATGCACATGAGTTGGTCTGCTCCCATGGCACATGGGGAAAAATGGCAAACCCAGCAGCAGATCAGATGATCAGCTTCTGCCATTATTTGGATGAAGCTTATCATATGGCTGTTGTCAATTTGAGAGGATTAAGAGTGAAGGGGTGGAGTTTAGCCTGTCGATCTTGTCCCAGCTTGCTGACCTCATTTGGAAACACTATGAAGAGAAATCGATGGAAGCAGAATTCAATCCCTCCAAGACATTCTCATTGACAAGCCACATGGAGACAGGCTGATGGCAGCCAGAGCCTCGGAGTTGGAGAAACCACCTGCCAGTGCTGAGATGCTTCCACCACCACTGGATCCACAAGACTCTCTACCCACTGGCCTGTGATCATCCTGCATGTGTTTTGTGAGTCTCAAGAGGAATTATAGATTGGTATTGGACATGTGGGCTGGTCCCGGACTTATGGACTGGATCTAAACTGAGCTGGGATGTTTCCTCAGTATTCACTTACTCTCATATATAAAGTTTTTTCTTATTCACATATGAGTGTCTATGAATTTATTTCTTTAGTCTATCTGGACTAACACACTTAGATTCTGAGGCTCCAACATGATAAAGTTAGTGTGTATCATTCTGCTCATCTACTACTCATACCCAAGTCTTTTGACTAGGTAGATCAGGAGCAAGGGGGAACAGAGCACTTTTTATGACATTTGTAAAGACCCTTTGCTTCCTGGATCTTAGGCCTCAATAGCTGTTGTACCGGGAATCAGAGAGCAATGCACTTAACCAAGTGGAAGTCAATCTCTAGATCTAGGACTATGTTCACTCAACAAGAGAATCAAGGTGCCTTAACTGGAAAGAAATTTTAATCACTTTTTGGACTGTCTACCACCTAGAAGATGGACAAACTAGGCTGGCCTGGCATTGCCGTTAGGAGAAAGAAGGACCATACTATCCACTTCTGAAACAATTAGTGTAGGTATATATTTTCCTATTCTTCTGACAAGCACCATCCAAATCACTAGATACTGAAAACCAAGCATAAGCTGATTCTATAAGGTGGGAAAAAAGGGCAAATTGATTGTGAACCTTATAATACAGTAAGAAACATAGCAATGAAATTTCTCAATCTCCCTTTTGCCCCCTATGTCCCCTCTAAGTACTGGAGACGCCAGTCACCTGGAAATGCCAATCGACTCAGGAAAAAATAGCTTCCAGAGAAGCCCACTCTTTCTAGCCAATGAGAGAGAAAATGGATCGTTTAGGAAACTACAAAATTAAGATCTTAACCTCTCTATTCCAGGCACATTCACCAGAAAAGACTGTGGTACTGACTTCAACATCAACTTCATCTAGCAAAGACTAAATAGGGAGACTTGAACTTAAAAAATATTAGATGTTTTAGATGAAAGTTATACTGCAAGTTAGGTTCCCATTTAACAATCTTTATACAGACCATTCTATGATATTGGTCATAGTGTGTCGGCATTCTCATTTTTCCTTTCTGGTTGTTCTATTTTAGTTACTCTAGTTTTCCTGCCCTTCTTTATTTTCTCACCTTGACTTTAGGGTGAATGTTAACCGTTTGTTCTCATATAACAAAGTATCAAAAGGTGCACTCACAGATGATATTCCTTATTTCATAAGCCAATCTACTATTTGGATGAAGCTAACTTCCTGAAGTGGTTTCATTTTGAAGCAGAAAGGATATTTTAGGGTGATAGTCTTGGGGGTTCATTTAGTCACTATTATTTTAGCCCATCTGGCCTTTTATGGAATCTTAGATTTGTTCTAGAAATCTACCCCATTCCACCTCAACGATTCATTTGTGTCCTAGTCAGAGAGATCAAGGGCAGTAACTGGGCAATATCTAGTCCTGATCTCAGGCCGGAGGGGTCCTTGTTTTGTGGGGACTATTAATCTTGCTGACAAGTTTTTCTTTGTTTTTTTTTTTTAGTTAAAAATTTTTTTTCTTTGAGCTTTGATTTCCTTCATCCTCTTTTATTCTTGGCCAGTAGAGATCTATTTCTGTAAACAGTCTCAGAAATCTATAGGGGATGCTATGCATCAGCCTTGTCTTGAGAGCTGTGAGTTTGGTTTTTGGTGAGTGGAGACCAATATTGTTTCTTATAAGTTACTAAGATCCCAGATGCTACTGGTTATAGAACTTAATTTTTTAAATACTTTTTTTTGGGGGGGGGCATCACTGCCCTCTGGTGGTCGTGGGAGCTACCCAGCCTTGTTCCCAGAAAGCTGCTGCTGGATTTGAACCACCAAGTCAATGGGCTGCAGTCCCGCACTCAACCACTACACCACCGGGGCTCAGCCCAGAACTTAATTTTTATAAACATATTATTCCAATTCGCCAAGCTGTCCCATGAGTCTGTGGTCATAATTCTTTTCACCTAGTTATCCAATCCTCTGACATATTTGGGTATGTCCACTAAGTCTCCACTATAGTATCATTTATGTATTCTATTCTATTTATGAATAGATATGCAGTCCACACAAAATGCCTATACATGCTAGACTTCCATTCTTGCCAGGTGATAATGAGGTGTCCCACACCCCTGTCATGGTGGTGTCAGAGAAAGTTAAATGAGGAGCATGAACTTCCATCATTGCTGTGCCACCACCCCCCCCCTCTACTACAATGTGAAAAGCTCGAATGTCTACCCTCAACAAAGATCAACAAGGCATCCTTCCCTGTTTGCTAGAGATATGTAAGAAGGCTTAGTGGAGAGTCTTAGTATTGACTGAAGGCAAATGGGGAAAAGATTTCCTCACACTTCCACATGATGTCCAAGACATCCTCTACCTCTCTGTGAAGGGGGTCCAGCAGAAGCCTAGTAGGAAGCCTGAACCTCACCCTGTACAGCAATATCAAGGAACCTTTGTGTCCTCGGGTGTCAGCACAGGTCAGAAGAGAACTTGGATTCTTATTTCTCCCATTCCAACACCAACAGTAATGAAACCAAAAGCTAAAATAGATCCAATAATATGCACCATTGTTATAAAATGGCATAAAGACTTGACAGCTTTTCCAGTCCCCCATCTTGTTAAAAGGTATTTTGTTCAGCTGTGAGCTAGAAAAATGTTTGTTCTATCGAATTTAGGCAATTCTATTTTCAAAAGGTTCTTTGGAGTTAGAAAAGATTTGTTTAAAAATGGGAGATGAGGAGTCGTGTAGGATGTGTATAATTTGATATAGGATGAAAAGCTCCCTGGATCACAAGAACTCCCCCGAATTCCTAATAGTGTAGATCTGATTCTCAGCTCAGGAGGGTTGTTGCTTGAATTAACGACTCTTCCTCAAATAAGAGTTTCAATTTGGTATAAATTGCACACATACAGAGAGACACATATTGATTGGGATGATATACTTCTCCAATTTTTATTTGAATCAAGGTGTCAGTTTTATCTTTACCAGTTTGCATAATGTATTTGCATTTTACTTATTTATTTGTTCACTGTCACAAGTCACAAGATGGCAGTCTTTTCTCAGTCTTTCTCCACCAAGGGAAGTTCTTAAATGCTCATGTTTGTGTGTGTGTGCATGAGAGAGAGAGAGAGAGAGAGAGAGAGAGAGAGAGAGAGAGAGAGAGAGAGATACACACATACAGGAGAGGATATGAGGAAGGAGGAAGAGGGAGGAGCTTTGCTATGTAGCAGGCGTGGTGAAGATAGGCTCTTCTTCTAATTGGTAGATGAGATTCTTTTTGTAATCTCTAGAGCAGAGGAATTAGGAAAATATGAACTAGACTCATTCTTTTTTGAGGTGTATAGTTTGAATCCTGTGAATCAGAGGAGGGAATAATGATGAAATCTTCAATAGTTTCTTTAACGATCCTTTGGCTTCAATTAAGCTGTGAGTTTGGGCCATCTATGACAATGAGAGCATAAAATAGAAAATGAGTATGGGAGTTATTGCTCACTCTTGGCCTCTGGGCACAAACACGATCTCCCTCTGCTGTAACTTAATGGAGGCTCTGCAGTCAGGAGTGTGGTGTGAAGATTATTTAATTCATTAAGCATCCCCTACTATTCACTCAATCTTTGTCTGACTTTTCATACAGCAACAGCAAGCCAACAGAAGGTGGAGCAGCGTCCTGGATCCCTGAGTATTCTAGAAGGTGCCACTGTCTCTCTCGTCTGCAAGTATGAGGACCGGGCTTCTCAGTATTTCATGTGGTACAGACATTTTTCCTGGAAAGGTCCTGAGTTATTGATGAGCACATACTCCAATGGTGATAAAGTAGAAGGAAGATTTACAGCACAGCTTAATAAAAGCAGCCAACAAGTCTCCTTGATCATCGCAGACTCTCAGCCCGGGGACTCAGCCGCCTATCTCTGTGCAGTGAGCACACAGTGCTCCCAGGGCACTGGCAGCCTGTACCCAAAACTACAGCTGAGGCTTCAGGGACACATGACTTAGAGCTTAGACTGCAGGGTAGAGAAATCCTGTTTGTCCCTAGCTGCAAGTGGAAATGAAAATGAATAGTATAGGGAATGTGATTCATCCATGGAATATTTTCATTATTCTGCAAATAGTTTGCCCTGAAGAGAAGTTGAGGACTAAGTGTTGGTCAGAAGGAGTGATTGAATTATTTTCCTATCTTCTTTCCCCTCTAGTTTTATACCATAACTTGACCCAATAAGGTCGGTTTATTATGCTCTTCACATATGACTGCAGTGCATTTTATTCTGATGACAGATATTTCCTCGTACTTCCTTGAACACATTGCTTCGTCACCACGTAGATACTCAAGGGGTTTGGCATTCACTTTTCAGGAAAGCAAACCAAATGGAAAGAGAAAAAAGAAGTCAGAAACAAAGTACTTTAAAAAAGTTATGTCACACATTATTTCAAGGATAAGCCTCCCAAGGTACTGTGTCCAGGGCATCTTTTTTTCTGAAAAAGAGGAGTTTGCTGTTCTTTCGGTGAAAATTTCCAGGTAATTAGGTCCCGTTTGACAATGTGCACACAATTGTTCATTGATGCTAGATACATTTTCGCAATGTGTTGATGTGCTGTTGGCACGCTGCTTGCCCGCCTTAGGTTTTCGACTCCTATGAAGAGTTTTGGACTTGACAGCCCACAGAGGCAGCCCTACTGGTTCGTGAAGAGTCAGAATCAACTTGATGGCAGTGAGTTTGGTTTTTGAGGCCTGCCCTCTTTCCCTCCCTCTCCCATCTTCTCATCTTTGCGTTAGACTGACTATTATTGACCTTCTAATCTTATACAGATTTTAAAGAATTTTTTTTTTACTGAGCACAGTACTCATGGGTAATATATTTTATTTTTGTGTGCCAATGTTTTTTTCCAGTTGTCTTGTTTTCTTTTTCAAGGTGACCTTGAGACATGGCTTCAGTTCAGGATTTAAAATATTTCAGGGAGAAAGTCTCAGGGAATTTTCTAGTCTTCATTGGGCGGGTATGCCTGGACTTTTTAAGAGCTTGAGTTCTGTTCTGTAGTTTTCTCAAACTATTTATGAGATTCTATCCTATCATGACCCTGAACAAACTAGTTGGCAATGAGAAATTTCTAGGCACTTTCTAGTTCTTTTGGTCTGTCTTCTAAGTTTAAAATTTCCACTCTTTGGGCTGAGCCCAGGTGGCGTAGTGGTTGTGCGCGGGACTGCGGCCCACTGGGATGGAGGTTCAATTCCGGCTCCCAGCAAAGGCTGGGCCTCCTACTCCCACCACCTGAGGGCAGTGATGCCTGAAAAAAAAATTTCCACTCTTTGGTGAACTTTATAAAGAAAATCTCACCAACCACCAAGAATCGAAATAAGTGAAAAGAAGGTATCTAAATAAAAATAAGGAATTATTATTTAAAACAAAGACTTGGGATTTTTTTTGACCTATGACCAGGAAACCCACACATTCTCTCAGTTCCTTTTGGGAATGACTACATGATATTCTGCCCATCATTTTGTATCCAGGAAGAAGTGTCACTAATGATGATTCTGGGCTTCCACTTGTAGAAATACAGATGGAAAGAGATAGCACTGACAAGTGTAAACAACTAGTGTGGCTTCATTTCTATTTAAGTTCCAGGGGCGTGGGTCCTAGGAATGGATTCCTTATACTGTTTTGCTCATGTCTATCAAGAATCTCCCCCCAGTCGGTTGCTCGGCTATTATTTTGAGCATGTCGCTATAGCAGGTTTCTCATTAGATTGGATGAGTAGAAAATGGATCTTCCCAGCACTCAAGTTTGGAAATACATTGTTAGCTGCCCTACGAGAGCACCGGGTTCAGCATTGGAATGCTAAGCCAAAGGTTTGGGAGCTCTCCCAGGGACAAAGATAAAGAAGTCCGCTTCTGTAAATGGTTAGAAAAAAATAAATGAAAAAACCAAACCACTGCCATCAAGTCAGTCATGACTCACAGCACCCGCGTGGGACATGGCAGAACTGCTCCCGTGAGTTTCCGAGGCTGTAACGTGTTCCCTGGACTGAAAAGCCCTGCTTTCCTCTGCAGAAGGCTGGTGGTTTTCAACTGGGAACCTGGAGGATTGCTTCCCAATGCCTCACCATTTATGGTGTGTCGATGTTTGGAAAGCGCTGTGGAAGCGGTTCTACTCTGCCCTCTCGGGTCCTGATGGGTCAGAATCTGCCTTATTGGAGTGGGTTGCCTTTGCTAACTCTCCACAATAAAATGTATACTGAACCGGGAAGTTTAGCTCAACTTTTGGAGAAAAGCGAGCATGTGGGACCAAGGTTGTCACATAGGACTGTTGCTTGTTTAGATCTACTGAGGACCCTTGTCAATTGGCTCCCCTCTGGTCTATAGCTCCTGGACATTTCTCTCGACTCTACTCTGCTGGTGGCCCAAACGTTATGGTTTTATAGCATTCACGTGGTTCTATTTATTTTTACTCACTTTATTCTTTCCAGAATCCCTCAATTATGTGCCATATACAGGAATCATGATTCTGCACAGTTTTTCTTATGGATGCTCCTGTCCTAATATCCTTTCTATAATTCTATCCTATCCATTGATCAAGGAGCTGTCATGCTCTACTGTCCATTGATCAAGGGGCCATCATATTCCATTCTATCCAGTGAGCAAGGAGTGTAGTGGGTTGGGCATTGGGCTGCCAACCACAAGTTCAGCAGGTTGAAACCATCAGCCCCTCCCTGGGAGAAAGATGAGGCTCTCTGCTCCGGCAAAGAGCAACAGTCTTCAGAACCCACGGGACAATTCTACTGTGTGCTATCAAATTGCGGGGAGTTGGAATCAACTTGAAGGCAATGAGTTTGGTCTTGTGAGCTTATTGCATTGATCACTGAAATAAGATTCTCACCCCTCCCCCACTTATTGCTCCAGTTGTTTACTGATGGCTTTAAAATATAAAACTTGTTTACCTGAAAGCACAATGTGTAACCTATATTTTCTGCTCTAGAAGGAAATGTGTTGCCTTTATTAATCCTCATCAAGTAGTTGATCAATGACATGCTCTCCCGGCTGATTTTATTTTATTTTATTTTTTGAAACAATTTCATTGGGAGCTCTTACAGCTATTATAACCTTCAGTACATCATCTGTATCAAGCACATTTGCACACATGTTGCCACATTCATTTCCAAACATTTTTCACTTAATCCCTTGGTATAATCCTTGGTATAAGTTCCTCTTTAAAAAAAAGCTCCCCATTCCCTCTCCCCCCCCTTTTTCTTAAAATGAATCATTTTTATTGGGTACTCACACACTTCCCCTCACAATCCATACACACATCAATTGTTTGCAGATCTCATTTGCACACTTGTTTCCATCATCACTCTTAAGACATCCTCCCTCCACTTAGACCCCCAGTTCTATCTCCCCATATTTCCCTTCCTCCCTCCCCCCATGAACCTTTAATAATTTACAAATTGTTATTTCATATTGTACACTGTCCAATGTGTCCCTTCACTCACTTCCCTGTTGACCGTGTCCCAGAGAGGAGGTTATATGTAGATCCCTGAAATTAGTTCCCCCTTTCTACTCCACCATCCCTCCACCCTCCCAGTATCACCACCCTCATCACTCGTCCTGTGAGAATATATATCCTAAATTCTCCAAGTTTTCAGCTCCAGTGTACATCATCTATTCTAGTCGGACTTGTCTGGTAGAACTGGGAACATGATAGTGAGTGTGAGGAAGCATTTGAGAACTAGGGGAAAGATGCATATTTCATTGTTATTACACAGTACTTTAACTGGCTCATCTCCTCCCTGCAAACCCTCTGTAAGAGGATGTCGCTTCACCTAATGATGGGCTTTGGGTCACCAATCTGTACTCCCTCCTATTTATAATGACATAATTTTAGTTCTTTGATGCCTCACACTGGATCCCTTCAACACCCCGTGGTCACACAGGCTGGTGTGCTTCTTCCATGTGGGTTTTGTTGCTTCTGAGCTGGATGGCCGCTTATTTACTCAAGCCTTTAAGATCCCAGATGCTATATCTTTTCATAGCTGGGCATCATCAGCTTTCTTCACCACATTTGCTTATGCACACATTTGTTGTCAGTGATGATATCAGGAAAGCGAGCATGAAATGTTATGGTTTTTAGTTCTTAAACCCTGATAACTCATCACGTTGATAACTCTGGTCCCACACGCTGGTGTGCTTCATCCATGTGGATGTTGCTTCTGAGCTGGATGGCCGCTTGTTTACTCAAGCCTTTAAGACCCCAGATGCTACATCTTTTGATAGCCGGGCACCATCAGCTTTCTTCACCACCATTGCTTATGCCTTCTAAGGTCCTCAACAGGCAGTTGGTGGATGGGCTTCCTCACTCCAACCCCAACACCTGCCCCCCCCCACTCCTTCTCCACCCTCCTGAGGCCTGAGTAGATTTAAGCTGGTAAATCCACACTCTAGAACATTAAGTGGCACAAATGTTTGCACAAATAGGTCCTTGAGACATAAAACAGAATATGTCACTTTAACTGTGGATTTGACGTATTTTGAAATGGCACTTAAGAAGAATTTAAATGACAGGAAGCATTTAATTGACAAGTATTTATGTAAGGGGAATATATTCACTTACTGGTTGTCATTATAAACATAAGCTATTTCTGTATTTCTTATATGGTGGCTGCTGTTGCTGTTGGGTGTCACTGGATCAGTTCTGACACTTGGTAACTCTATGCAGAGCAGAGTGGAATTCTGCACTGTCCTGCGCTGTCCTGACCACTGTCCCTCTGCCCGAGCCCAAGGCTGCAGTCACTGAGTCATCCCATGTTAGTGAAGGACTTCTTCTTTTTTGCGGCTCCTCCTCTGGTCTCTTCTGGCAGGATGCCCAAAGTCTTGCCATCCTTGCCGCTAATGAGCACATTGGCAGTACTTCTTCCCAGACAGATTTGTTTGCTGTTTCCAGTGTCTGTTTCCACCACCTCAATTCAAATGCACAGATTCCTCTTGGGTCTTCCTTATTCACTGTCCAGAGTTCACATTCAAATAAGGCAATGGAAGATGGCTTGGGTCAGGCACACTCTAGTCCTCAAGGAAACATCCTAGCTTTTCAATATGCTAAAGGGGCCTTGTGCAGCAGATTTACATAACGCAACACGTTTTTTAATTCCCTGACTGCTGTTCCCAGGAGCATTGGTTGTGGATCCCAGCAGGACAAAATTCTTGACAAGTTCAGCCTGTTCTTCGTTTATCATGCTGTTACCTACGGGTCCAATTTTGAGCATTTGTTCTTTACATTGAGTCATAGTCCATACTGAAGGCTGCAATCCTTTATCTTTTTCAGTAAGTGCTTTCAGTCCTCTTCATTTTCAGCAAGCAAGATTGTCATCTGAATATTGCAGGTTGATAATAAGCCTTGTTTCAATCCTGATGCCACATTCTTCTTCATAACCCAGCTTCTCTGATGAATAAGAATCTCAGACCGAACAAGTATGGTGAAAAGATACAGCCTTGACTGACTCATACTTTTCCTGATAAGTCATGCAGTGTCCCTTCTTCCATTCTTACAACTGCCACTTGATCTGCATACAAGTTCTGAATGAGTACCCTGACATGATTTGGAATATCCAGTTGCCTCAAGGTCATCCACAGTTTGTCATGAGTCACAGAGCCAAATACCTTGGCATAGTCAATAAAACACAACTAAGTGTCTTTCTGGTATTCTCTGCTTTCAGCCAAGATCTGAGAGTAGAGACTAGATTACCTCCACCCCTTTTCCAGCTAGCCCATGGAGGGGAAATCTGTCTTAGGGGCTTGTCTGTGATTGTTCTTGATGGTGGTCACCATACAGAGGACAGTACAGGGGGTTGCACAGTCATGAGTCATTAAACTTGTCTATCTAACGAGATGTACGCGTCCCACTCACGGTCCTGTTCCTGTTTCTGTAATCATGCTGTAACTGTGATGAACTGATTTTCCACAATCATTCTTTTCTGAGAATTTCTTTTGCTTTTCCATGCCTATTTTTAAGCTTTGTTCCTCAACAAACCCTCAACACCATTTTGACCTCGTGCTAAATGGCCTCTCTCCTCCAGATAATGTATCTGTGTTTTTATGTTGCCTTTGCTATTTATTAAGACATCATAAGTATTCCCCTTAAATTACATTTGAGACAGCATCTCATTTGTACCCCCAAACAATACTATTAGACTCAAGATTTATACCTGCATCCTGAAAAGATACTTCATGTAACTTCCCTGGGTATAGCCTGACTGCTAATCACAGACGTTCTTTTGGCTTAGACAAAAGGTTTATATTCAAGCTGTCATCTTTCTATATCTCCCTCTTCCAAGGTCAAGTGATTGCTTCTTGGTTTATGGCCTATTTTGAGTTCTTACATAAATAAAATTTGGAAGGGGCATTTCCTATGGTGGGGAGGTCAGAATCAAGTCTGATCAATGTTAAATAACTCAATTTAGAACTGTTTAAAAATTTCATTATATATGAGCACAGAAATTTACATTTCTATGCAGTGTGATACATCATTATACTTTCTGGCTGTACTGTCTTTATGATATTTACAATGCTTTTTCAATTATTATAGCATTATATTATTTGAAACACTGATGAAGATAAGAGATGACAGTCTTTTGTACAGAGTACACCTCATCGAACAAAACAAAACTGCTCACTGGCTAATAGAAAACATCATGGTAAACAAAGAAAGTACTGAAGTTATCCAGGATTTCATTTTACTTGGATCCATAATAAGTGTACCATGAAGCAGCTGTCAAGAATCAAAGGACATAGGGCAATGGGCGAATTTCCTGGACAAGACCTTTTTAAGTGCCAAAGAGCAAAGACTGCCCTTTAAAGACTATGAAGTATGCTGGACCTAAACCTGGGCATTTTCAATTGCTTCATATGCATAAAAACTGGAGAATGAATAGGTAAGGCTGAAGAAGGATTGACGCTTTTCCCTTGGCAAAGACTAGAATATTCTGCAGTCTGTCTTCCAGAAGAATGAGCAAACTGGCTTTAGAAGTACATCTGGAATGCTTCTTAAAAGCAAGACGGTGCGATTTCATCTCGCGGATGTTGGGCATGTTAACAGAAGAGGCCCGTCCTTGGAGAAGAAGACCATGCGTGGTAGAGCCGAGAGTCAACTAAAACAGAACAAAACACAGCGGCAAGACCCTCAATTGATGATTTAACCCAGTGGTTCTCAACCTTCCTAATGCAGCTACCCTTTAATATAGTTCCTCATGTTGTGGTGCCCCCCCCCCACCATAAAATTACTTTCATTGCTATTTTATAACTATAGTTTTGCTAGGGTGAATTGGTGATCCCTGTGAAAGGGGCGTTCGACCCTCAAAGGGTCGTGACCCACAGGTTGAGAACCGCTGATTTATCCTAAGGGCTGCAATGATGGACTGAAACAGAACTGCGCATCTGGATCATGCGGACAGCTCCTAACAGCGTTATTTTGTCTCACTAACAGCAGAGGAAATCTCTCCCCATTCTTTTTAATAAACCATTTTATTGGGGGCTTATACAACTCCCATCACGGCCAATACGTACGTCAGTTATATGCAGACCACATTTGCACACCTGCTGTCATCGTCACCCCCCAAACATCCTCCCTCCACTTAGGCCCCCAGAACCAGCTCCCCGTATTTTCCCCTCTCCCTCCCCCTCCCCCAAGAACCCTTACTAATTTACGCATTGTTATTACTTTTCCATATTGTGCTCTGTCCAGACAGGAGGTCATATGCAATTGGTCCCCCCACTCCACTCCATCCTCCCTCCACCCTCCCAGTCTTACCCCTCCCACCACCGGTCCTGAAGTGATCATTCTAAATTCCCCGTGTTTCCGGCTCCAGTGGACACCCGCTGGTCAAGCTGGATTTGTCAGGAAGAACTGGCATCATGATAGTGGGTGGGAGGAAGCATTTGAGAACTAGAGGAAAGTTGCGTACCTCATTGTTGCCCCACTTTTCTTCCCTTCCTTCATGCTTGAGACTTAGAAAAACTCCCTGCATGAATCGATTCCCGCTCATAGCGACCCTAAAGGAGCAGGTGGAACGACCCCCGTGGGTTTCCGAGACTGTCAAACTTCACCGGGTGTAGAAAGCCTCTCTCCTGCTGAGCAGCGTGGCAGCTCAAGGCAGATCCACTTCGCCACCTGGACTGAAGCCTGAAGCTACCTGCAGTCCCCGATTTGACCTCTAGAGGCCGGTGGTGCACAAATTAAATTTGGTAAAAAGGGGAACCCGGACCAGAAAGCAGCTTTTGGTTTACGTGCTGGGTAAACTAGCTCACCATTCTGCCAAGTGTCCGTGTGACCAAGTTGTTTCCAGAACAGAGCCTCCTGTGCCCTCAGTTCAGACATGAAGCGCACCCTCCTCTGCACACTTTTGGTGATCTTCACGCTTAGTGAGTAAAGCCTTCTTTTGTTCCATCTTCCTGTGTCTTTTTTTCTGATTGAGAGTAAGTTTAAGAAACGCTTATCCAAAGCTTTTCGGGCCCTCTCTGATCCAGCATTAACGTTGCAGGAGGAACAAGAGCTCAGACGGTGACTCAGCCTAAGGACCACATCCTCGTCATGGAAGGAGCTTCAGTGGAAGTGAGGTGCAACTATTCATACTCTGGGAGTCCGGTACTCTCCTGGTATGTCCAGTATCCCAGTAAGGGTCCCCAGCTACTGCTGAGACACACCTCAGAACAGAGCGTCAAAGGTTTTAT
Organism: Nesogale talazaci; assembly: GCA_004026705.1. Taxonomy (NCBI): domain Eukaryota; kingdom Metazoa; phylum Chordata; class Mammalia; order Afrosoricida; family Tenrecidae; genus Nesogale; species Nesogale talazaci. The sequence goes on along the minus strand of PVJH01023653.1, from coordinate 16,427 downwards.
GGCGGATCTTGACAAGAGCAAGAAGTCCTTCCTTCTGAAGAAACTCTCTGTTCAAGAGGAAGACTCAGCCATCTATTACTGTGCTCTGGCTGACACGGTGGCTCATTCTGCACAGGAAGCTGAGCGCAAACCCTCTAGGAGTTACCAAAGGGGTGTGTGTGCGTGTGTGCGTGTGTGTGTGTGTGTGATTTATTTGGCCACAGTGGAACAATTCTCTATTGACTGTCATTGAGCTTACATCTTAAGTATAGTAAGAGGAGGCTTCAGAAGCTTGTGGAAATGGAAGCAAAATATAATGGAACTTCCCATGAATTTTTTGAAGCCCTGTCGTGCTTTCAGTTGTTATGTAGCCATTCGCTAACTTCAAAATTTGTGGAAGCAAAGTTTTGTTACTAATTCTTTAACTTAAGAGTATGCTAAAACAAACACCACCATTTATACTTACTCTGTCTAGTCCCACCTCATAGACGTGAATTCGATTTTGATGTAGACTGAATCTTTATAGGTTTCCTGAGGCTCTGAAATCTTCATATGAGAAGATCATCTCATCTCATCTTTCTTACATAGAGAAATTGGTAGGTTTGAACTGTTGATAGTACCTGATAAACAAAGTGCATGTTTTGGAAATAAAGCCAGTATGGACTGAAAAGCATCGTTTTCTTGGTTTGGAAGAATTATCCAAGCTTAGGTCGGGCAGTTATATTTCCCTCACGTCCTCTACCTACTCCATTCTACCACCATCATCATTACCGCACAGCTAAATTCAATGTCTTAAACATATTATAATGTTTCAGGATTACTAATATTCCTCCATCAATGTCCTTTATGCTTCTCATGCATTCCACAAACTCCTACTATCTCAGTGTGTGTTCACTTAGAAGAAAAGTACCCAGTATTTTTGAGCCAGTAAAGTTTAATATAAAAATATTAAATAATAACAAGGAATTAAATAGTAAAAGGAGGGGTAAATTCAAAAGAACATGGTGGTATTAATCTTAGTATAATTACTGAGTTTTTTTTCAGACACATAGCAACCCTCTGTCTAATAGAATGGAACCCTGCTTTATCTTGCACCACATACACAAGCTCTTGTTATGTTTAAACCCATTGTTGCTCCCACTTGTCAGCTCGTCCCATTTCCCTGACTCAATCAAGCATAATATCCCCTTTCAAGGGCTGGGCTCTCCTGATAGCATGTTCAAAGTACATACATGAAAGGGAAAATATAGGAAGAGAAAATAATAAGATTAAGAGAACCTCTTATTTGTAGAATTGATTCCAGTTCCCAAGAAAGGAGCACCCTTCTTACAAGGAGGCTGTCACTGAAACTTGACGGCGATGATACCAATGCTTTCCTACAGACTGGGCAAGCACTGTCGGAGCAAGTGAAAACAAAAGCAAAAAGCTCCACCAGAATGTGAAAGATCAGCTCTTTTCCCTCCTGAAATGTCTTCTCAGGTTTCCTTCCTCAACAAAGCTTAATGATAGCAAAGGAGAAATGTTGACGGGTAGTTCAGTGAAGGGTGGATTTGGTGGAAAGGCAATTCGTTGATAGTTGGCATATTGATACCTCTGACTTCAGTCATATGCACCCTTCTGCTTGATTGGCAGTTTCAGTCCATTCAGGGGGAACTCAGAAGCAAGGCGCAATGATCTACTTGTAGGAAATCAGCCACAATAAAGCCCCTAAGGCACAGTTCTACTCTGACACCATAGAGTTGCCATGCATTGAAATCAAGTTGATGGCAACTGGATTACATGTGAACCTACAAATAATATAGAAAAGCTATATGACCACCTAAAATGTTACAGCTATTCTTTAAACAAATGAAGAAGTTCTCATCCTTACTTCAAAATGAGGAAATTGATATTACCCACAGGCAGGGAATCCAGCTCTGAAAATATTGTTTAGTTTTAAAATTCAAAAGTAGTGTCTCCGAATGTTCTGCTACCTACAGACTCGGTTGTAAAATTAACTTCCAACCATTGGTATAAAAGTAATTATACTAGGTAGGAAAGAGAAGTAAATGTTAGCATATTCAAAGAACACATAATGAGTAAAGAGAAAATACAGAAAGCTATACTTCCCTTGATTCCATAATTTTTAAAGAGACTGCAACTGACGTGTACAACATCCTACTTTTGTTACTCATTTACTCAGTCACTTAATCTGGTGTCAATTTGAGGATTAAGAGTGTAGGGGTGGAGTCTAGCCTGTCATCTAGAGATAACCAAGGAGACCTCTGTGTGGGCATGGCTTTCTCCTGAGAATTTTGGCAAATGTGGTAATTCCTTCTTGGAGATGGGAGACACTAACTCTCTCAGTTCACTTCCTAGGAGACTTTCTACTGACAACAATCGCTGCCTGAGAGACTTGACTGACAAGGCTGGCTCCCTGTGAGACATACCTGAGGAGAAGCCACCTAGACCTACCCTGGTGCAGCCAGAAGCCTGGACCTAGAGAAACCACGTGAAGACTGCTGCCAGTGCTGAGATGCTTACAACACCACTTATGGCAGTCATGTACTTGATGTCAGTTTCATGATTGGTAGCCTAGGGGTGGAGGCTAGCCTGTCAATCTGGAGATAGTCAAGGCGGCCTCCGTGTGGGCATGGCTTTCTTCTGAGAATTCTGGGAATTCTCATGATATTTCTCTTGTGGAGATGAGAGACCATTCCCCCCAGTTGTTGGGAGACACTCAACTGACAAGACAAGGTGGAAGCGTCCAAGGAACTGGAGGAGCTGGAGGAGAAGTCACACAGCTTTACCCTGATAGAACCAGACCTCTGGGACTGGAGAAGTCACAGAGAGACCCCTGCCAGTGCTGAGAGGCTTCTACCGCCAATGATACTGCTAATGGATCCTGAGCCCTGGAAACGAGGAGCCATTTGGAGACCCCTGCCAAAGCCTGGGATGCTTCTACTGCTTTGTGATTTGGAGGAGACTTTATAGACTGGTTTCAGATATATGAGCTAATATCGGACTTATGACCTTGGACTGGACTGGGTTGGGATACTTTCTCAATGTTCCATTCCTTTTGTATATAAACCTTTCCCTTATATGCATATGTGTGTTTATGAATTTGTTTTCTAGTCTACCCGGACTAACATACCACTGAATCCAAAGACTTTGTACCCACTGGCTTGTTATTGGCCTGCATTTGGCATCATTGCATGTGTTTTGTGAGTCTGAAGACTTTATAGACTGGTATTGGACATATGGGCTAGTATTGGACTTATGACCTTGGATTCAACTAGGTTGGAATGTCTTTCTCAATGTTCAATTGCCTTTTATATAAAGTTCTTTCTAATACATATATGAGTGCTCATGAGTTTGTTTCTCTATTTTACCCAGACTAGCACACTTATTTTATGCTCTTCCTTCTTAAGGAATAAAGTCAGTGGATTTGGATTTTTGTAGCTGGTTAAGTGATTCAAATCTTCATTCTCAAAGATTCTGTATTTGTTAATCATCTTGAATTTTTTGACTATTATTGTTGCTGCTTTTGTTTTCCCTTGTTGTTCTTAGATGCTATGGAGCCCATTCTGATCCCTAGAGGCCCTTAAATGACAGAGTCCCACAGTTGAGTTGTTAATAAGTCACTCCACCTGTGGTAGTTACATAAGCTGTTGTCAATTCAAAAGAATTAAGAGTGAAGGGGTGGCGTTTAGCCTGCCAATTGGGTGGAGGATTGATGACCTCATTTGGAGGCACGAAGGAGATAAATAGCTTGCTGGAGGCAGGCCACAGGCTCACTCTCTAGGAAACCTTGCAGCTGACAAGACACAGTGAGCTACACTAGTCTCCTGAGCTGGAGGAGCCGCGTGAAGACCCCTGCCAGTGCTGAGATGCTTACAATGCCACTGGATCCACAAAATTCTTCACCTACTGACCTGTGATCTTCCTGGATTTAGCATCATTGCATGTGTTGTGTGATTCTGAAAAGGAACTTATAGATTGGTATCGGACATATGCATTAACATCAGAGTTATGCACTTGATCTTGACTGAACTGGGATGTTTTCTCAATAGTCAATTACTCTTGTGTATAAACCTCTTTCTATACACATGAGTGTCCATGATTCTGTTTCTCTGGTCTACCTGAACTTACACATCACCTTTGGATTGGCCAGTCCCAGCTGGGTATGCTGTCAAACTTGATCACCCCACAGGCACGTGACCCTTGCTGTACATTCTTTGCAGTGAATGTAGTTCCTTGATCAGAAGAAACCCTATGGAAAGATCTTGATGGAGGATTAGGACTTTATTGAACTTATGAAAATAAGTCAGTATGGAAGTTTATCTGTCAGTTTCAGTGAGTAGCAGTCACAGTGATCTCCATAAGAAGGACATTAAATGGAATCCATCTGTCACTAAATGTCTGCCTTTGGAGATGGTACCTTACCAAGGGCTCAGAGTCATTCTTTTTGGGCGATAAGGCTTTCAGGAGTAGCGGCTAGCTAGGTGAGCCTTGATCAAGGAAAGATCTATGCTTTTGTGCTCACACATAACTAGCCGCCCTCCCACCAGGGAAGCTTTCCCCCTGTGGGTGCATTGAGTGTGCCTGGGGGTGGCAACAGAGTATGTTGTTTGGTCCATATCAAAGAACTTCCACTGCACCGACTACCCCCTAGAACATATTTACTTCAGGGCTGTGCCCAAAATGATCCCAAAGGATCATTATGATCCCAAAGGATCCATTCTGATCCCTTGTGCCCAAATTGACTTATCACCCATCTTCCAGGTCTGATTGCTCAAGTTTCTCAACACCTAGCCAAAAGACTAGCCCTTGCTTATGATTAGTACTTCCGGCTCCAGTCCTGAAGAGCATCCAAAATGTACCTTTGCTCTTCGGATCACTGGGAGAATTTTCCTTCACTGTTATTCGTCGTTAATAGGTGACGTCAGAGTTGCTTTTGTGAGGGGTCAGCATAATGGGCAAACCAACCTGAGAAGTAGGTTTGAGGCTGTTTCCCTCCAGGCAACTTGTTGTAAGAAACTCGGGGGACTCCTGACTGCCACTGAGTCAATGCTAACTCACAGCAATCCCTTCCACGCTTGGGTTTCTGAGAAAGTCCAGTCTTGCTCCTGAAGAGCTGCGGTGGTTCCATTCAGCTGACCAGATGGGTCGTAGCTCAACTTGTATTCACAACACCACCTAGGGTCCATGGTAATGCAGTGGGTAGACCCTGGGCTGTGATCACCATGGTTGGGAATAGGAAACTGTGGGATGAAGACAGAACTTTTCCACAATTATTATCCTCTAAATATTAAGCAAACTATTTACCAGCAATTGGTGAGGAAGTTAAGTTAGCTATTCTCCCTGAAACTCCTAGTGATCTAAGGCTTTTGTGCTGTCTCACTACAGAGCTGACTCCCCTGCTGTTAGGATGATGGTTCCTTTCCTTTGAAGCCTGTGGTCGGATTCACATGCTGATGTTAATGATCTCCAGCCTAACCTGTTTAGCCACATCCAGGAGTCTGGGATCTGTCTTGTCACATGGGACCCTGATAGCTCCCTTTCCTATAATGTGAGCATATGACACAACCCCTTTCTGTGACATATGCCCTTGCCTGTAATTAGGGGCCTGACTTGGCTACAGAGGGTATATAGGGATGGGAGGTAAGATAGAGGCTTTCTCTCTCTCTCTCTCAAGCTTGCTTCACTCCAGCCTGCCTCCCGCCAGGCTGCAACTCTTCTCTCTCTCTCTCTCTCTCTCCACATGGACTATCTAGCAGGGCGGAGGTGAGCATGCACCACGAAAGGATATATATGTAGCTTCTAATGCTCTTTTCTCTCTCTCTCATGATCTCTATATCAGTATTATAATAAATAATAATTATCGCTGCACAACAGTCCTGCTGTGAGTATATCAGAGGACTGGTCACCCCTGATAGGAAACCACCAGCATCTCCTCAGGACAGAGGCTGAGTTTTCTCCTCCCGTCAACAGTTACAGTCTCAGAAACCCACAGGGAGTCACTATGGGTCAGCATCGACCTGCTGGCGCTGAGTCACTAAGTAAGTTGATGATGCAAGTTGACTTTCCCCAATTAGACAATCAGTTCTTATCAAGGTCAAACCAAAAGCAAACCAAAAGTCTTCACAAAAGGAGACTGCTCATTGGAAAGAAGGGCATACGCTGTGAATCCCCTAGCTTCCCCAGAAACCGCACACAGCACCTCCCTTTTCCACAGAGATCTCAACTATCAAAGTTGGGTGCAATGGATCTACAGACCCACGTGATGCAGAGGATTCTGTTGAAGGTTGGATTTGCTACAGAGCCTCCTCGTTCACTGATTTTTCTTACAAAATGGACAGCTTTACATGGGACATTGTAAATAGGTCAAGTTAGCATGTAAATAGGTGTTCATTGCCTCCAAAAGCCAAAAAGTCCTGACCAGGGTTCTGCCTCTTTTTCAGAAGTAGTGGTGTGAGGTAGAGCAGCATGTCTTCTGTAGGATGGGGTGTCTTGATAGTCTCGGTACTAATGAGCCTCTAGAAACTTCACTAAAGTCACAAGGAATTTTGTGGGGGGTCATTGCCATTAACTTCTCCTTATTCATTCCCAACTCAAGTGTTGTTTTTTTTAAAAAATATTTTAGGCATCTGGTGGCCCATGGTACTGTATTTCTATTCTCTTTATAGCCTCCATGCTGATATCTTCTTTCCACGCCTATCACAGTGCATGAAAATTTTGTCTTCTTTCTTTTCCCATGGACTGTCCACTTCAGAATCCAATCACGTGTTCTCCCTGGTTCTAAGTTAAGCTTCTAGCATAGTATGCAACCCACAATATGTACTTCAGAAAGGTGTGTTACATAAACTCGTGTAAGAAGAAATGTAAAAATCTATACTATTTCCTCTGAGCATTTGAGAGCCATCTCTGATCATGGGACTTGACTGGTTTACTCAGAGGATTGTGGCAGGTCAGTGGCAATCTCACAGACTAGACATTCATCTGGGCAAAAATGTGCATAATCAGGATGGAAATTAGCTTTCCCAGATACATGGCTGGCATAGTTTTATCATGGAAACTGACCAAGACCTTTATCACAATATACTTACCAATGCTAAATTTTTATGTGATGATCTTTGCCCCCTCCAAATGGTTTCTCTGCTTTGAAAGACCCACTTTTGCACTATCAGAAGTGACTGTCCAGTAGAAACTTTGATCTTAGTTAAGAAAGACTGATGGAAAGATCAGTGTTTTAGAGCTGACTGATCATCTCACAACATTTTTAGCACTCATGAGCTCAAAGTGTGTTGAGGTCAGGCTTTCACTTAAAATGTAAGCTGGTGAACTCTGTGCCACCTCAAACCCAGCAACTATCTCGTCATGGGTAACCCTGTGGTGTCTTCCACCCGTGTTTGGCCACGAGCCACCATTCCCCATTCAGTGGTCTCTCTTCTCATGAAGCATCTGTGAAGTCTTTCCCCTCTTCCCCAAAATGCTTGAAACTATTGTTTTATATCAATGAATAGTCCTGTAAACTTTTTGCACACATTCAATGATTGGGGAAGATGATCCCTTGAATTATGTTAACAATTTGTGGGGGATTTTTTGTGCCTGAGTGGAATTACTGAAACAAGAATGAAGGTCAAACATGAGAGTGGGACAAGAGGAAAGTAAAAGAAAATAAAGGAAAGAACTAGGAGGCAAAGGATTTTTAGAGAGGTCTACTACAGGCATGTCTATATGTATATTTATTTATATATAATGAAAGGAAAATAGATCTATGTACATATACTTATATATTAAGTGTCAAGGAAGCAGACAGATCATGGGCCTCTACTTAAGTACTCTCTCAGTGCAAGAACACTTTTGTTGTTTTTTGTTTGTTTGTTTGTTTTTGGGCATCACTGCCCTGTGGTGGTGGGAGTAGGAGGCCCAACCTTTGCTCCTGTGGAGCCACTGCTGGAATTGAACCTCCATCCCAGGGGGCCACAGTCCCACACACAACCACTATTCCACTGGGGCTCAGTCCACAAAAACACTTTGTTCTAATAACCCGGCATTCTGTCATGCTCACCTTTCTGACATGATCACTGAAGACTAACTGAGTGCATAAGCAAAAGTGGTGAAGAAAGTTGATGGTGCCCGACTATCAAAAGATACAGTACCTGGGGTCTTAAAGACTTGAAGATAAACAAGTGGCCAACAACAAAGTCCACACGGAGAAAGCACACCAGCCTGTGTGATCATGAGATGCTGATGGAATCAGGTATCAGGCATCAAAGACACAGAACAAATAATCGTATCAATGTGAATGAGGAGGGGTGCAGAGTTGAGACCCAAAGCCAATCTGTAGACAATTGGATATCCCCTTACAGAAGGCTCACATGGAAGAGACAAGCCAGTTGGGGAATAGTACAGCATCAATGAAATATACAACTTTTCTCTGTTCTTTAATGGTTCCTCACCTCCTTTTTATGACCCCAATTCTACTGTAGAAGTCAGGCTACACTAGAGCATGTGCATTGGTACAGATAACACATCTGGAAATACAGAGAATCCAGGACAGATAAATCCCTCAGGACCAATAACGAGAGTAGTGATACAGGAGGGTAAAGAGAAGGTGGGGAGGAGGAAGGGGGAACTGATCCCAATAAATAACATATAACCCCCTCCCAGGGGAACAAACAACAGAAAAGTGGGTGATGGAGACAGGGTTGATGGAAAACATGAAAAAAATTATAAAGTATCAGAGGGAGGGAGGGTGAGGAAGAGGGAAAATGAGCTGGCACCAAGGGCTCAAGTAGAAAGAAAATATTTTTAAAATGATGATGTCAACATCTGTACAAATGAGCTTGACAGAGTGGGTGGATGTATGGATTGTAAAAAGAGTTGTAAGAGCCCCCAACAAAATGATTTATTAAAAGAATGCTAACACCAAATTCTTAAACAATAAAAAAATAATTGAACCCTAACCTTAAAAGTACCATTTCCTCCATGGAACAACAACAACAACAAAAACTCCCTTCCCCTAAAAAATTCTATTGGCATAGGCTTCACAGGTCATGTACTTTAATCATTCAGCCATGTTCAGAGGAGCTGTGCAATCATCACCATATTGAATTTTAGAGCATTTTCTCCTGGTACTTATTGTTGCCAGCTCTGCATTTTCCCCATCCTCCCCTGCCAGGCCCCCAAGCAAGTATCAAGTCAGTTAGTGTCGCTGTAGAGCTGCCTCTCCTGCACTCATACACCGAAAATCATACAAAACACAACCAGGGGACAAACAAAAATAAAAACAACAGCAGCGAGTAGATAAAACACAGAAAAACCTTAATCCAAAGGACAGCAACAAATATTAAAAACAGAAGCAACATAAATGAGAGTCAAAGAGAGATCAAATAATAATGTTTGAAATTTCACCTAACTACATATGCCATAATGGATTTTACAGGATTTTTCTGTCTGAGCATATCCATAGTCATCACCACCACCACCACCTTGTTGAAGATATCTTAAAGAAAGTGACAGAAGCTTTTCCTTCCGCCATGCATGGATCACAGAGGTATGTTTAGACACCTTTGTAAACCTGTCCATGTATGAACTGGCACCTCGGTAGCCATACCTGTTGACTCCCCTACAAGGAGGTACCAGTATCTTTCAGGTTCTGCTGTTTGTTCCATTCAATGATGCATGTAAAGTCCCTGGGTGCTGTCAATGGTTAACACTCTAAATGGAAAAAGAATGATTGGAGGTTCAAGTTCTCCTTGACCAAAGACCTGACAACTTACTTCCCAAAGTCAGCCGCTGAAAGCCCTATGGAACAAAGGTGTCCTCTCTCACACATGTGAGCTGTCAGAAGTTGGATTTGACAGAGAGTGGGGCGGGGGGTGGGGAGGGGTGAACAACCCCCACTCCCTCAACTTTAAAATAATATGTAATAGCATTATTTTCCTGAGTCTTTCATTGCCTGCAATGCGTGGATTCTTTCACAGCGTGTGATAGGGAGAAACGCAGGGGTTAGTGAAAGCAGAATCTAGCTTCATCATTTCTTCTGAGCCATTCCCATGCACACTTCCCTTTTCTAGAGCACATGCACTCAGCCTGATGATGTTGCTACCACCACCAGATGGCAGTCTCTCTCTCTCTCTCTCTCTGTCTTGCCTGCTTGGTTTGAAATCCTGTTTGTCATCAAAGGAAACACTGAGCTTGTCTGTGATTGGCCAGGTAAGGAACCCAAGGCCCTCTCTGGTGGGGCAGAAGGGCTAGAGAAGAATTTCTCTGCACTCAGAAAGTTGGCTGCATCTCGGACCTCAAAGCTGAATCTTCTGTGAGCCCAATAAGGAGGAAGAATGGGGAGACTCCTGCGAGCGTCTTACGTGATTCTATGGCTTCAACTGGCCCGTGAGTTGCGACTGTCGATGGTGGGAACCAGGCTCCCCAAAGTCCAGACTCCACACACTAGCCAAGACTCCTTGGTCATTTGGAAATGTGCCAGAAGAGGAGGGGAGGGAGGACAAACACGGAGAGTGGGAATGAAATGCCTGACTCCTTCTCCCTGTTTTGTGTTTCTGCCTAGGGGTGAACAGCCAAGTAGAACAGAGACCTGAATCCCTGCACCTTCAAGAGGGCGAACACGCCACTATGAACTGCAGTTATAAAGCTAGTATTAACAACTTGCAGTGGTACAGAAAAGCGTCAGGCAGAGGACTTGTCTCACTGATTTTAATATATTCAAATGAGAAAGACAAACACAACGGAAGACTGACCTTCAAGCTAGATACCACCATCCAAGGCAGTACCCTGTCCATCCTGGATTCTCAGCCTGCAGACAGTGCTACTTACTTCTGTGCTGTGAGCACACAGTACTCATCAGGCACCTGCAACTGCTACACAAACCTGCCAGTGCTGTGGCTAAGAAACCCTCAGGGTGGGTAGAGTTGGTGGTTGGGTCTTCTCATGAAGCAAAGTCTATGAACAGCAGGCAACATGAAAGGGGGTGCCGTCTCAAATACATGATACAGGAAGCATTGAAAGAAATTCAAAGTGTACTGAAAGCATTAATCAAAACAAGGCTCCAGGTATTGGGGAATGACAATGGAAATATTTCAACAAGGTGATAAATCACTGGAAGCACTCACTTATCTTTGTCAGGAAGTTTAGAAGAGATACTTGGAAAACTGACTAGAAGAAATCCATATTTGTACTCATTCCAAAGAAAGGTCATCCCACAGAACATGTGACTTATAGAACAATATTCTGATATCACGTGCAAGCAAAATTTTGCTGAAAATAATCCAGCAATGGATTCGGCAGTACACTGATAGGAAACTGCCAGAGGTTCAGGCTGGACCCAGAAGAGGACATGGAACAGCATTACGGATGTCAGATGGATCTTGGCTGAATGAAGAGGCTATCAGAAAGATGCTTACTCGTCTTTTATTGACAATGCTAAGGTTTTCAGCTGTGGGGCTCATAACCTATTATGGATAGCCTGGAGAAGAATGGGAGTTCTAGAACACTTCACTGTGCTCATGCTAAGCTCATACATGGACCAAGAGGGAGGTGAACAAAGAGAACCAGGAATTATTGCATGCCTTAAAATCAGGAAAAGTGTGAGTCAGGGCTGTATCCTCTTAAGATAAGTATTCGATCTGGATATTGAGCAGATCATCAGAGAAGCTGGATTATATGATGAAAGGTATGGTATCAGAATTGGAGGAAGGTTTATGAACCACCAGTGACATGCAGATACGACACCATTTAGCATTTTCTGATGAAGATCAAGGACCACAGCCTTCAGTATGGATTGCAATTCGCTGTAAAGAAAACTAAAATCCTCACAACTGAACCAACCGGCACCATTATGATAAATGGAGAAAAGATTGAAGTCGTAAGAGCTTTTGTCTTCCTTGGATCTACAATCAATGCTACTATATCCACAGTCTATAATCAAGAGATCCAGCGACTTGTAGAATTGGATAAATTTACCGCACAAGATCTGTTAAAAGTATTGAAAACCAGTAGTGTTACTTTGAGTCCCAAGGTGAGCCTGACCCTAGCCATGGTATTTTAAGTGCTTCATTGGCATGTGGAATCTGTATGGAAGAAGAATCATGCATTGGAATTATGGTGCCAGTGAAGAATATTGAAAGCCAAAAGAACAAACGATTGTATCTTGGATGAAGTATAACCAGAATGCTCCTTAGAGGTCAAAATGGGAAGATTTTGTATCACATATTTTGGACAAGTTATCATGAGAGACCAGTTTGGTCCTAGAGAAGGACATCAGACTTGATAGAGTGGAGGGACAGGAAAAAGAGGAAGGCCTTCAACAAGACCGATTGACACAGTGTCTACAACAATGGAGGTCTTGGGGGTTGGCCCAAGATCATGCAATTTTTCATTCTGCTGCACGTAAGGTCTCTATGAGTCCAAACTGCTACCAAGACACCTAATGATATCTGTACGATGGGGTGGGACTAGGGGATACTAATCATAGAAGGTATCAGCTACTTTCAGATAGATGTCCTTCCCTTTTGTCTAAGGGAGCCCTGTCAAAAGCTGAGAGAGGTTCTCAGACCATCAAGGAAGAAGAGCCACTAGCAGGGGACTTTGAGAAGCTTCCCTGTACAAAGTGGTGGAAGTACTAGAGGCCGTACTGCAGCAAACCCAGAGACAGATCAGAGAAGCAGCCCCAGAGACAGTGGAGCAGAGAAGTGGGTGGGGTTCCTCACCTACGGAGACCAGCGGTCAAGGGTCTGCATGGTTAAGAGACTGAAAATCAGAGGGACTTGGCTGCTAGCTGAGCAGGGACACTGTGACGGACGAAAGACTATATCCTTAATATTTTCAGTTCCTTGTGTGTGGTAACCTCTAAACTTTCTAGATAAACTCTGCAATTTATGATGCTCCATGCATTGTGTGGAGTCATTGCAACGGATGACTGCACGCAGCAGAAAAAGAGAGTGTCATGGGAGGAATGGTTGCTGCCCGAATAGGTAAAGAAAGATGGAGAGTGGAGGCATGTCTGACCCTTTCTTTGTGCCTATTAGCCTTAGGCTAGTGTGGAGAATGATTCCGTCTCCCGTGTGTAGGCAAAGGAGATCAGATGTAGACTATCAAAACTACTGTTTGGATGTGGTGTAAATTGAAGAGCAAAGCATTCCTTGGGGAAAGGTTTGAGGTTGGGGGAATGGGGAGCCAATGGGGGAATGATGAGTACAAGAATAAAGACAACATTCTGAAATTGGTTGTGGTGTTGATTGTACAACTCTTCTTAATGTGAGAGAATGATCAGACTGTATGATATGTGAATTATATACCACTAAAACTGCTGGAAAAGAGTGACACTCAAATGACTAAGAAACACATGAAAAATGTCCATGGTCACTATCCATCAGTGAGATGCAAATCAAAACAGTGATGGCATATCGCCTCACACACACAACAATAGCTCAATTTTTAAAAAAAACCACAACAAGGGAGACCAGATATGTTGAAGAGGGTGTGCAGGGCCAGAACTCTTAGACTCGGCAGGTGGACTTGTGAACAACCAATGTCGAAAGCAAGCAATCTGCACTACCTAAAACAGCCAGCAATAGAAATCCCATATGACCCAGCAATATCTCTGCTGGGTCTATACCCCAAATAAATGAGACACACCACGAATAGACGTACATGCTCTCCTGCTCATCGCAGCACAGTACACAATAACGAGAAGCCGGGGAGAGCCCAAATGTGCATCAAATGAAGAATGGGTAAGAAACTCTGATGCGTAGATGCAATGGAATCATATGCAGCCCTAAAAGCCAGTAATGAAACCACAGAATTAGTCAACCACAAAAAGGTTGTATATTGTGTGAGGCTGCTACTGATAGGGCAACAACCAAGACAAAGGCAGGTTTTTGTTCTTAGGTCATATAATCTTCTAGTAGAGTCTCCCAAATAGCAAGAGGGTGTGCCTGCCTAACACCCAGGAACCATATAAAACCAAATAAAATCCAACTCACTGTCACCAAGTTAATACTGGCTCATAGAGATCCCCTAAGTATCTCCGAGCCTGTAAGTGTTGATGAGAGCGGATAGGCAAGCCTTTCTCGTGAAGCTACTGGTGAAATTTGAAATTTGAACTGCCAATCATGTAGATTATTGCCTAGTGTTTATCCTCTACACCACCAGGGCTTCATAAATCAACCCTTTATTTTTTTAAAAATCCTTTTATTGGGGTCTCCATACAACTCTTATCCCAATCTATACATAAGTCCATTGTGTGTCAAGTACATCTGTACATTCACTGCCTTCATCATTCTCATAACATTTGCTTTCTATCTAAGATCTTGGCATTGGATCCTCAGTTTTTCCCCTTTCTCCCCCCCCTGATAATTTATAAATTATTATTGTTATATCATACACTGTCCAATGTCTCCCTTCACCACTTCCCCATTCTTTGCACCCCAGGGAGGAAGTTATATGTGGTCACACAGACTAGTGTGCTTTTTTCATGTGGGCTTTATTGCTTCTGAGCTAGATGGCTGCTTATTTATATTCAAGACTTTAAACCCCAGGTGCTATATCTTTTGACAGTCAGGCACCATCAGCTTTCTTCACCACATTTGCTTATGCATACATTTGTCTTCAGCAATCCCAATGGGAAGGTGGGCACACAGTGATATGATTTTTTGTTGTTTTGGTAACCAATTCCTGATCCCTTTGAAAACCTTGTGATCACAGGGGCTGGTGTGCTTCTTCCATGTGGGCTTTGTTGCTTCTGAGGTAGATGGTCGCTTGTTTATCTTCAAGCCTTTAAGACCCGAGATGCTATATTTTTTGATAGCCCCAGCACCATCCGCTTTCTTTACCACCATTGCATATGCACACTTTTATCAACCCCTTATTTGTATATCTTACGAAATCACTTAAATAGGTCTTCAGTCTGACTGTGGGGCCACTTTCTCATGTTATGGGAAAAGGGAGAAGACAGATCCATTCTTGTCATTTGACATTGCTCTTCAGTTATCCAAAATCAACAGGCATTCCTACAAGGATTCACATTGAACCTTAATGGAAATTCAAGCCCAGAGGTGGGATGAGGGTATGTCTGTCTCAGGGAAGGCTATTTCACTTCTGTTGGTGAATATGCTAGTCTGGGTGGACTAGAGAAACAAATTCATAAACACTCATATATATATAAGAATGAGTTCCATATACAAGAGCAACTGTACATTAATTCTACCAGACAAATCCAGACAGACCAGGTAATGTACACTGGAGTTGGAAACATGGGAAATTTAGGATAGACCATCCTTCAGGACTAGTGGTGGGAGTGGTGATACTGGGAGGGTGGAGGGATGGTAGAATAGAAAGGGGGAATTAATTTCAGGAATCTACATATAACCTCCTCTGTGGGGCAAGGGCAACAGGGAAGTGAATGAAGGGACACATTGGGCAGTGTGTAATATGAAAAAGTCATAACAATTTGTAAATTATTAAGAGTTCATGAGGAAGGTGGTGGGGGGGGGAAGGGAAATATGGGGAGCTGGAACTGGGGACCTAAGTTGATGGATGATGTTTTGAGAGTGATCATGGCACCAAGTGTGCAGATATGGCCTGCATACAATTGATGTATGTATGGATTGTGATGGGAATTATGTGAGCACCCAGTAAAATGATTTATAAAAAAAGAGGGGAGGGGGAAAGAGGAACTTGTATCAAGGGCTCAAGTGGAAAATATTTGGAAATGAATATAGCGGCATGTGTACGGATGTGCTTGATATAAATGATGTATTGAATGTTGTAAGAGTCACCAATAAAATCATTGGGAAAAAAACACATCATGCCCCAGTCCAGTCCAAGGTCATAAGTCTGATATTATCCCGTATGTCTGATACCAATCTACAAAGTCCTCTTCAGACTTGCGAAATACATGCCATGAAGCCAAATGCAGAATGATCACAAGTCAGCAGGTAGAAGGTCTTTGGATCCAGTGGTGTTGTAAGCATCTCAGCACTGGCAGTCTCCACGTGGCTTCTCTAGGTCCATGTTTGGGGCTGTGGCATGGTAGATCCATGTGGCTTGTGCTCAGGGATGTCACGCAGGGAGTCAGCCTTGTCAGCCCAGTCTCTCAGGTAGACAGCAATGTCAGTAGAAAGTCTACAAGAAAGTCGACAGAGAGAGTGTGTACTGCTTCCTAGAAGGAAGTACCAGGTTTTCCAGAATTCTCAGAGGAGAAAGTCATTCCCACACAGGTCTCGTGGGCTAGCTTCAGCTTGGTGGGCTAGACTCCACCCCAACACTCCATCCTCAAATTGACACCGGATTAGCTGACTGCCACAATTAATAAATCAGATGGGATATCCTACCATTGGGAAGACCGCTTAGGCATCACTTCTATTGCTATCCAGTCCCCTGGCCCCAAGGGAAGAATATACCCAATATTATGTTCCAAAATGGGTACTTTTGATCCAGTTTCT
>PVJH01023652.1:0-34415 GCA_004026705.1 Nesogale talazaci | reverse complement strand
GTCACGGAAGGTCTTAGATCATGTGGGGAGATGTGCTGAAGCACAGGACATCCGAAGCTTGGCTGTGCACGAATCATCTAGGCATCTTGTGAGTGGGTTCGGGCCTGACATCCTGCATCTCTAACAAGATCTCAGGTGTTGGTGGTGATGCTTCCGGTCTGAGGACCACAGTGGGAGTGGTGAGGTGGTTGGTAGAGGACGCACCCTGTTTCATGGGGCAGCTGCTCTGGGAAGCCGTGGGTCCTCTTCTGTCCTGAAGTAGATCTGGCCCTCCCACCTCCTTGAAGCTCCTTCAAAGGGGCCAATTCTGTTGGATGCTGGATTTTTGTTCCCCGGAAAATTGTGTACCGAGTCCCTGCTCTGGCTCAACTTTTCTGCCAAGTACTGGGCAAGAAGAGAAAGACTGGGCATGCCATTCTCTGGCCCATGCCACCATCTTCTCTTGCCTCCTAAAGGCCCTCTCTGCCTCCACTCTCACCAGCTCCTCTCTGCCCAGCAGGTCAGGGTGACTCAGATCATGTCAATCTTGCTTGTCAATCTCCGGTGGCTCATTATAGCTGCTGGAATAAAACTCAAGCTGTTGCTTGTCACCTGGGGGGAGGGGGGGGGCCTCAGAGCGGCCTCCCTCTGGTCTCGTCTCACCCTTCCCATTTCTTTTTCCTGTCCGGCCATACTGGCCTTTCACTTCCAGGAGACCCATAGCTTTGCCCCTTGTGCCCTCCACTTCTTCCAGACTTTCTCCTGACCTGTGCCTTCTCGTAAGCTTCGACGTTAGCCGGGCGATGATCCAGGATTTGTGTCTGTTTTCCACACATTCTTATGAACTATGTTCTTCACAGCAGATCATCATGTTTGCATTCAACAACTTATCATCCCTCTCAAGAAGGTCCAGAATGCTCAAACACATACAGTTTGGGGGGTCCCATTTGAGGGAAAAACACCAAATGACCACTACCCAATAGCAAGGGAGGCTGGAAGCGTCAACGTTGTTGAACTGATGATGAATCTGCCTTGGCTTTTGCTTATATGTCACTTCTTCCAAGAAGCCTTCCTTGATTTCTCTATTTCAGCCCCTCGCCTGCTCACTCTTTTTTTTTTTTTGGGGGGGGGGGAGGGAGGCTGGGCATCACTGCTCTCCGGTGGTGGGAGTAGGAGGCCCGGCCTTGCTGCTGGATTTGAACCTCCATCCCAGTGGGTCGCAGTCCCGCGCACAGCCACTACGCCACCGGGGCTCAGCCCTTGCTCACTTGTTTTTATGCCAACACAATTTTATTTCCTAAATGGAGTGAAAGTCATCGCAGTTCCGAACCATCTATCGCTCTACCTGTTTTTGTCTGTTTCCCCCAGCGACCGTGTAGACTCCTCCAGAGCGGGAACCTTGCCTCTCTGATTCCTCTAGGGCCTGGTCCCCAACAGGACGACGGGGTCTAATCTCTGCCCTTCAGGAATTACAATCGTATGTGATGGGAAACCACAGAGCAAGCAGGTTCAGGGGGGTAAAAAGCCTTGGTTTAGGAAAACTTTCTGGAGCACAGCTTTCCTCTGACAAACACAGGGTCACCATGTGTTGGAGCAAGCTGAGCAACTGCTTGGTGGGTGTCCAGAGGAAGGGCCAGGGTGGACGAGCCGGAGGAGGTGAAACCTGAGCAGTCTTAGAGGATGACCACCACGGAACCAGGCAAACCAGGAGGGAAGGATGCTCCTGGCAGAGGAAGCAGTGTGAATAAAGGTCTGTGAATGTGAGCTCTCAGACCCCGAGGAAACGTGGCCGGTTCCATTTTGGGTAGGGCTCTCTTGATACAAAGATATAACTGTGGACGAGGGCCAAGGGAGCAGGTGTCACCTGGAGACCAGGGACTTGGTACTGAACAAGGGGCAGCTGGCGGAAGGTTGCGGGCAGTGGTACTGATGGCATCTGAGGAGGGTCCACCTAGGACTTGGACGCTGATTCCGGCCCTGCATCCTTGGCTGCGAGCTCTGTGTGGCCTGGAGGGCTCGGGGGACAGACAGACGTACTCTAGTGTACGTTGCTGACGATGGGCCGTCTGGGCAGCAGACTCTGAGCTGGAGGGAGCCTGCAGGACATAGAGGAAGGGGCTTTTGGAAATTAGAATTCATGGCCGAATGGAGCTCCCAAGCGCCGTAGGGGCCTTAGCGTGGTAGTGGCTTTACATATTGCGCTGCTAACCCCAAAGCCAATAGTCGGAGATCACCGACCTCTCCCTGGGAGAAAGATGAGGTCTTCTGCTCCCCTAAAGATGCACAGCCTTGGAAACCCATAGGGCCAATCCCACTCTGTCCCGTAGGGTCATGAAGAGTCAAAATGAACTCGACAGCAGGGAGTTTTTCTTTCTTTCTTTCTTTTTTTTTCGGTTGGGCATCAGTGCTCTCTGGTGGTGGGAGTAGGAGGCCCAGCCCCACTGCTGGAATTGAACCTCCTTCCCAGTGGGCCGCAGTCCCGTGCACAACCACTACACCACTGGGGCTTAGCCCAGCAGGGAGTTTTATATTTGGGATCAGCTCCGTGAAAGAAAGGAAATGTGTAGGATTGAGAGGGGCCCGTTAAGCTTCAGGGCCCCCTCTGTTTCTCCTCCTCTTTCCTCTGACTTCTTTAGTATTGGACTCTTTACGGTTTAAATATGTTTCTTTCAGGTTGTCTCACCAGCACCCCAGGGTCATCTGTTCTGGGGTGAAGTCACCTTCTGCCCCTCCCTTGTTGCTCCACCGTCTTATCTCCTTGAAGACAGACAGCCCCATCGTCCTAGTCAACGGGGCCAGAGCTTTTTTTTTTTTTTTGGTGGGTATCACTGTCCCCTGGTGGGAGTAGGAGACCCAGTGTTGCTCCTGGAGAGCTGCTGCTGGATTTGAATTGCCAATCCTATGGGCCGCAGTCCCACACTCAACCACTACGCCACCGGGGCTTAGCCCCAGGGGCCAGAAGTTATGGTGTCATCCTTGATGCCTTCCTTTTAACCGACACCCATCTGGTACTTACTGCTGCCCCTTCAACCTCCCAACCAACTCTCACCTTCATTCATCCGTTGTGTCGCAGTCCAAGCCCCCTTCCCCACCCTAGACAATTGCAAATGCCTTTTGGTTCTCTCCTCTCCCCTGGCCACTCTGCACGTGTGGTCTGTGTGCTCTTCCCTAAACCCAGACTCAGCTCAGCATCCTCAGACTCTCCTGTTCTGCAGAATCAGGTACAAACTCCTTAACTAGACATTCAAGGCCCTTCATGAATCGACTGATATTTACTGTTCTAACTTTTCTTGACCTTCTCATACTTATTAAAGCTTTGGCCAAACTGAAGGTCTTCTGTTCCCTGAAAGCAAGATACATACATCCTCTTCTGTTCTTCTAGGTGTCTGTACATCCTGTCTCTCTGTCCTCTGTCTATTTTTCCTTGATTCAGACATAGGCCAATTCCTTCTCTTCTATCAACTGAGCCAGGAAGTCTTACCTGATCCCTCAAGTCTGGCCTAAATGTATCTTCTCTGAATTCCCATGACACCTTGTACTCTACCAACTTATCACTTCTCTATTTCTGGATTGTTCTCTCACAGAATGGTGACCCGCTCAAGGGTCTGTTTTCTGAGTCCTTAGAATTCTGCTCAGAACCTGGAGCACTGCACTGTTTGTCCAGTGATTCATGAACCATAGATCATCAATAAATGATAGATCACAGTCGGACACCATCAGCTTACATCACCACACTTGCTTATGCACACATGTCATCAGCAATCATATCAGAAAGATGGGCATGCAATGTTATGATTTTTACTTCTTTAATGCCTCAAGAACTTCCTAAATGCAAAAACACTTTGTTCTATTAAATTGGCATTCCATGATGCTCACCTTCCCGACACAATCACTGATGACAAATGTATACATAAGCAAAAGTGGTGAAGAAAGCTGATGGTGCCTGGCTATCAAAAGATGTAGCATCTGGGGTCTTAAAGGCTTGAAAATAAACAAGGAGCAATCTTGCTCAGAAGCAACAAAGATTACATGGGAGAAGTACACCAGCCTGTGTGACCACGAGGTGTCGAAGGGATCAGGTATCAGGCATCAAAGAACTAAAAATTATGCCATTATAAATGAAGGGGAGTACAGATTGAGATGAAGCAACATCCCCTTACAGAGGGGTCTCAGGGAGGAGATGAGTCAGTCAAGGTACAGTGTAACAGCAATGATATATGCAACTTTCCTCTGGTTTTTTTTTTGGGGGGGAGATCACTTTCCTCTAGTTTTTAAATGCTTCCACCCACTATCATGATCCCAATTCTACCTTACAAATTCAACTAGACCAGGTGATGTATGCTAGAACTGGAAACATGGGAGATTCAGTACAGATGATCCCTTCAGGACCAGTGGTTAGAATGGTGATACCGGGAGGGTGGAGGGAAGGTGGAATAAAGAGGGGGTACCAATTGCAGGGATCTACATGTGACCTCCTCCTTGGAGTAAAGACAGCAGGAAAGTGGGTGGTGGCACATATCAGACAATATATGATATGACAAAATTATGAAAATTTGTAAATTATTAAGGGTTCATGGGGAGGGAGGGTGGGAAGGGAAGGGAAAGATTGGGACCTGATGCCAAGGGCCCAGGTAGAGGGAGAATGTTTCGAGAGTGATGATGGCAACAAATATGCAAATGTGGTCTGCATCTAATTGATGTATGTATTGATTGTGGTAAGAGTTGTATGAGCCCCTAATGAAATTATTTTTAAAGAAGATGATAGATCAGAAAACATCAAGACCAAATGGTAACAGTGCTGTGCTAAATCACATTGGAGTGTGAGGCCAAATGAAGAATCATTAATATCGTCATTTCCACAGCACTGTAGTACCTTAATCATTTCTTTTTTAAGTATTATATTCACGTATTCATCATCTTGATTACTGAGTCTTTTGGTGCCCCTTAAATTTTGTAGTGAGGGGAGTGCCACATTTGCCACACCGTAGTTCTGCCTCTGGGTTGGGTCATCTTACCAAAGAAAGACTTTCTGGGTATAGTTGCCACCACCACCCCGCACCCCACAGACCTGGGGCCCTGCCCCAAAGAGGAAGGGACTTCCTGAGGTTGGGGGTGGGAGTGAGTAAGGCTGTGACTTCCCCAAAGACCCAGAGAGAACACCATGTCCACCCTGCCCAGTCACCTCCCCAGTTTTCTTGAGCAGGACTCAGTCAAACGGCCCCCCTTCTTCGAGGAACAGGCTCCCTCCAAAGCTTGAGTGTCCAGCTTCACATGGATGAGCACATTGAACTCAGAGAAAAGGGGCTTGAGGTTCGCGAACAGCAGTTTTCAAATGATCTGAGCTCAAAACACCTCAGTATCCTTAGAAAGTGTTGAAGGTGAGGGGCAGCAAGTTTAATTGGCATAACATTGTCCACAAAGACCTTGCTATGCATCCTATTTTAGGGATTAGCAATGGGGGTTCTTAAAAGCTCATGAATGACCATCTAGTGTTCAACTATTTGTCTCTCCCTGTTTGTGAAGAAAACCAAAGACATATGGAAATAACTCATTTAACAGGCTCGCGTTCTACTTAAAGGTCAGCCTCCCTGATCCTGAGACCAGAAGCACTATCAGTAAATGGTGTGCAGTTACCTCTACCGACTTCTCTGAAAGGTAGAGTGGAAGATCAATGTGGAGAAAAATTCAAATTAATAAAGCCGGAGAGATTGCATGAAAGAGACTGGTGGAACCCATGAGACAAGGGCCCTTGGTCAACCCTTCAGATCTGGAAATGAACTCATTCTCGTGATTTGATTTTCTGACAAATAATAGACAAATCTATAAGGGGAACAATGACACTATCCAAGTAATCCATGAGTGCGAGTAGTGGCTGAAGGGGTCTATCATCTCTAACCGCTCAGTAAACTGACTTTGAGTTTGTGAGAGGTTTTTTTTTTTTAATGATTTTGAGTTTCCTCCACATTTTTCTTCCATTCTATATAGGGTCTTTTAATATGATCCCTTTTAGAACATTTTCAGGTAGAGGCTGGGCACCATCTAGTTCTTCTAGTCCCAGAATCGCCCACAGGACTGATTGCTTCTCTGAATCTTTGATTTTCTTCCTTCTTCTCTCATCCAGACACAGAGAGCCTAACAGTGAGCTCTTAAGACACCAGTTGCTACTCACCAAACTAGCAGGCATATCATTGCCTTTGTGGGCTATGCTATGCTAATTGACCTTGGTGTCCCACAGGATCATATACTGAACCCCAGCAACCATTCAGGGAGGATTACTTTAATGACCTTTCTAGATACAAGAGGCAAAACCATGAACTCAAGCATGGAAATGATCCTAAGAAATGTTTGTTCTGTTACCCATAAGGTTGCTCTAAGTAAAAGCTGACTTAGCAGCAACAGACAACAACAACAACAACAACAACATTCTGACCTTTGAATGGATCCTTTGCCTGTGCATAATTTTAAATAGTGAGCATCGCTTATTTGGAATAAAGTGGTTCAGTGACTTTGAAGGTCTTCCAAATTTCAGAATATACTTTCAAAACTCACTCCTTACTCTAATACAATATTAATAGTATGTTCATAACCCATTACTAACCAACAAGCTCATCAGAAACTTCCTTGTAAGTCTTGGAAGAGCTGTCAGCCTCACCCGGGCAGATACTTGTTTTCCAAAAACTTCCCTTTCCTCGTTGGTAACAGAAGCCGTCGTGTGTCTTCCTGAAAGTGACAGGCTCACTTCATTCGCATTGAAGAACGTGTCAGCCAGAGAGTCAAGTCTGAGAAGCTGTAGTTTGTCAGTGATTTGAGTCAAGATGGTGATCCACAGCAAAAGTGGCTCGTTCAAGTCACAACTCAGTCACATACATGTCTGGCCTGAAGACAAGCATCATACTTTGGTTTGCAGCAGAAATGCTTTCCAAGGTCTGACCCTGTGGACATAGAGAAGGTGAAATAGACATGCACTCCCAGGTCAGGATTGAATAAAATTAATATCTTTTAGATGACGCAGTCATGAAGAACCGCGGCTCCTATGCCTGGCGCCACTGCCTGGATTTGCGTTCAGAGGCCAATAAGTGTAGCTTCTGCCCCCAATTCCCTTGTTCTTTTTGTTTTCGTTGGGCATCACTGCCCCCTGGTGGTCGTGGGCGCTACCCAGTGTTGCTCCTGAGAGCCGCCGCTGGATTTGAACCGCCAAGCCCGCGGGCCGCAGTCCCGCACTCAACCACTGACGCCACCGGGGCTCAGCCCTCCCTTGCTCTTACACCATGAATAGAATAAGGAAAAAAAAAAAACAAACGACTATCAGTTTCATTGAATATCAAATGCCAAAACAACAAACAAAAGCTTGCCAATCAGCTGGAAAGCATCATCAATTCTAAGGCACATCTTGGTTTTAGAGTTTTAAAAATGTATAAAGTGGGAGTCTTAGAACGATGGAGGAGTATAGACCAGAGGTTCTCAACCTGTTGGGTCGCGACCCCAATTCATAATAATAGCAAAATGACAGTTATGAAACAGCAAGGGAAATAATTTTATGGTTGGGGGGGGTCACCACAACATGAGGAACTCTATGAATGGGTCGTGGCCTTAGGGAGGTTGGGAGCCACTGCTGTGAGCCCTTTGTGGCCCCCTCATTAACTAGAATTCCTCTATAATCTTCCAGGCAGAAGCAAGAACCTCTGACCAGCTACCTCTTCCAGTTCCGAGTCATGGAGCCCAGTGATTTCTCCCGCGTGGACTCTGAGTTCCGATACATCCTCTTCCCGATTGTTTACAGCATCATCTTCGTGTTGGGTGTTGTGGCCAATGGCTACGTGCTTTGGGTCTTTGCCCGTCTGTACCCTTCCAAGAAACTCAATGAGATAAAGATCTTCATGGTGAACCTCACCGTCGCCGACCTGCTCTTCTTGGTCACCCTGCCACTGTGGATCACCTACTACTACAATCAGGGCAACTGGATCCTACCCAAATTCCTGTGCAACGTGGCTGGCTGCCTCTTCTTCATCAACACCTACTGCTCTGTCGCCTTCCTGGGCGTCATCACTTACAACCGCTACCAGGCGGTGACTCGGCCCATTAAGACGGCGCAGGCCACCACCCGCAAGCGCGGCATCACTTTGTCCCTGATCATCTGGGTGGCCATTGTGGCCGCTGCGTCCTACTTCCTTATCATGGACTCCACCAACACCGTGTCCAACCCGCCGGGCTTCAACAACGTCACCCGCTGCTTCGAGCATTATGAAAAGGGCAGTGTCCCCGTCCTCATCATCCACATCTTCATCGTGTGCAGTTTTTTCGTTGTCTTCCTCATCATCCTCTTCTGCAACCTGTTCATCATCCACACGCTGCTCACGCAGCCAGCACAGGTACAGCGCAACGCCGAAGTCAAGCGCCGGGCACTGTGGATGGTCTGCACGGTCTTGGCTGTGTTTGTCATCTGCTTCGTGCCCCACCACATGGTGCAGCTGCCCTGGACCCTGGCCGAGCTGGGCTTCCAGAACAGCACTTTCCACCAGGCAATTAACGATGTGCACCAGGTCACGCTCTGCCTCCTGAGCACCAACTGTGTCTTAGACCCCGTCATCTATTGCTTCCTCACCAAGAAGTTCCGCAAGCACCTCACTGAGAAGCTGTACAGCATGCGGAGCAGTCGGAAGTGCTCCCGGGCCACCACCGACACTGGCACTGAAGTCGCCGTGCCACTCAACCAGGTGATGGTCAATTCCCTCAAACATTAGTGCCCGGTCGTTGGAGACAGGACCAAAGGCTTCGTGGCCCATGGCTATCAAGGACTGATTAGGGGGAAGAAGAACTATGTGCTGGGCTCTGGGCTGTGGTTTGTGCACTTCCTTCCTGGACCCTGACAGATAGGCAGGCAGCCTTACCAAACTGAAATGATAGCAGCACCCAAGGCCAGGAGCCTCCCAGGGAGCCCGCCCTTGGGCTGCCAAGTGCTGCTGCTCGCTGAGGCTGCGGGAATGGAAGGAGCTGGCCAAGTGTCCATATCCCTCCTGCCCACTGGCCCCTCTTAATCTAATATGTAGGAGGCAAGAGGAGCCTTTGCAGCCCCCAGAGTAGACCAGGTACTTTACCTTTGGAGTTCAGAAGAGCGGTGTTGTCTGTCTGTGATTTGCAGGGAATCTGTGCAAGTGAACTTCACAGGCCCTGAGCCGCCTACCTGCAGTGTGAGCTTGGTGGCCTTAGGACCTCAGGCGTGAAGGAACCTTTGTGGGCTTCCAGAGCCCCGCAGGCCTTCTGAGAAATCCCCCACCTTCCAGTCAGTGCCCCATGGCATTGGTACTCTTGGCTCCTGCCTACCTAGCTAGCCCAAGATTGCTTCTTTGATGAATGCCTCCCAGTGGTCAGGGGCAGGCTTGGGTCTTGGATGGTCTTAGACGAGCGGTGACCAAGCAGACAGTGTACTACAGTCAAGCTTTGGGGTGACACTGGCCCAGGTCAGGCTTGGTGCTCTCAACTTCCTGTCCAGGGGCTTGGAGCTCAATTTCCTACCTCCTGGGCGTTGTTCTCAGTGGCTAATGCTGAGGCCACCACCTCTGGGCCCAGGCGATGACTCATCCCAGACATGCCCCTTTTCTGAGAGCTTGACCCCTTCCCCAGCCAGCCCTTCAATTCTCCAACTGGAGTGGAATGGACAAGAAGGGCCCATCTGGTCCTTGCTCTCTCGGGACTGGGCAGCAGCATTCGGAGGGGCTGTGTGGGGCTCTGCAGGTCACTTCCTTGGGCACATGGACAGACGTCCTGGAGCTCCCAGTGGCTCTGTGCGTCTGTCTGTCTGCGTGTGAGCTAGCTTTGCTCTGAGAGTATTGAAGCTGCCTGATGCAGAGAGCAGAGATGCACAGGCATGTGGACGAAGAAGGGCTGTTGGGGACACACTCACCCTCCTCTTCAGGGCCGGCCCTTCTCGGAGCGCCTCGGCCTGCCCTCCTTCCATTCCTGGGAGAGCTCCTGGAAGACACGATCTCTTGTTTGCCTAAGCTGATTTGAGGATCTCTGGATGATTTGCAAGCCCAAAGCCCACTGGATGAGGTCGATTTCTTCTCTGTTAAAGAGCGCGCGTCTGAGCCTCAGCCGGTCTGGAACTACCACCCTTGCGAGCTTGGCAGTGTCCTTGTACCAGCCAGGGTTCACTTAATAAATATCTTAATTTCAATTGTATCACGCTTCAAAGTTTGCATTTATTTAGAAGGGAAACTTTGGGACCTAACTGTAACTGAAAACCAATCTTATCTGCCATGCAGTAGGCCGACAAGCAGAAGTACCTGTCTGTGCATAGGAAAATGCTTCTCTTAAAAAAAAAGTACTGGGCTGAGCCCTGATGGCGAAAGTGGTTGAGTGCTGGACTGTGGCCCGCGGGTCTGGCAGTTCAAATCCCACAGCGGCTCTCAGGAGCAGCGCTGGGTAACTCTCACGACCACCAGAGGCAGTGATGCCCCCTCACCCCCCCACACACAAACAAAACAAACAGACAAAAAGTCCTTTTCGACATCCCATCAAAAAACACCTCATGCACGGGATCCAGAACAGAGAAACCCCTCAGGAATAGTAATGGGAGTAGTGATACCAGGAGGAG
This sequence comes from Nesogale talazaci, assembly GCA_004026705.1. Lineage (NCBI taxonomy): Eukaryota > Metazoa > Chordata > Mammalia > Afrosoricida > Tenrecidae > Nesogale > Nesogale talazaci. The sequence goes on along the minus strand of PVJH01023652.1, from coordinate 23,842 downwards.
AAGGGGGAGAGAGGGGGAACTGTTTGCAATCTATCCTGTCCCCAGGAGGACAACCAGCAAAAACATGAGCGAAGAGAGACAGCGGGCGGTGTAAGATATGAAAATAATGATCATTTATAATTTATCAAGGGAGGGCAGGGGAGGGAGGGGTAAAAAGAGGGACTAAGAGATACTAAGGGCTCAAGTAGAAAGAAAGGGTTTTGAAAACGATAATGGCGACACATGTACAAATGCACTTGATACAATGGATGTCTGGATTTTTACAAGAGCTGTACCAGCCCCCAATAAAATGATGTATAAATAAACACACAAACAAAACCAAACAAAACAGCTATGTACCCCCAGGGACCTACACACCTCAGGAAGCTCTGCTGGGATATACGGAAACAAATGGATTGGGAGGCTCTCTCAATGTTCCATTCCTCTTGTATATAAACTTTTCCCTTATATCCATATGCCTGTCTATGAATTTGTTTCTCTAGTCTACTCAGACTAACACAAGTATATTGACATCTAATACAGTTGTTGTGGAAGTATTTAAGTAGACTCTTTAGGGACAGCTTGAGAAGGACTTTAATAACGCTCTCCTGAAGTTCTCTGTCCATCTTCTAAATGGATAACATGAGAAATATGCATCAATAATGCAACTGCAATGAAGATGGAATGGTTGCCTCCCAAGCCTCTCCCTGTTTGAAGGGTGGTGTGGCTTACAGGACACGTGAAGCCCCCTCCACATTCCTCAGCCCTCAAACCTACACAGCGGTCGGAGTGGCTGACAGAAAAAAGGAGCAAAGTGAAACTGAAATGGACTTGGAGGCTTGTGACAAACACGTTCGCTTCAAACAATAAACACACCCACAGTGAGGTCTTTGATCAAGCATCTCTGACCAAGCATCCTGTGTGGGCACCTCCTGAGGTCTCCCCTGGCATGTCTTCCAGAACTCATCTTCGGGTCACCAGGACCTACCCGTGACCTCAGCTCGAGGGCATGAGCTCATGTAGACTTGCCCTTTGCCCCATTCAGAGGAATTACTGGCCCAAGAGTGCTAGGCATAGGTCACAATTGACTAATACTGAATCCACCTAAGCTTATTTTCACTCATCTGTCCTATCTGAGCTTGAGATCAAAGACCATAGTCAGAAAAACGAATTTTTACGGAGACTTGGTCTTTCTGTAGAACAGATCATGTTTTTCTTGATATCCAGCAAGCCAACTATGACTCACTCATCGATTCATCCACCCATCCAGAAATCCAACAAACAGCTGCGTGTGTCTGTTCTGGTCCACTACCCACTAAGCACAGGTTTTATCTGTTATCTCCCTGAAACCACCTCCTCTCTCTGCAAGCCAATGGCCATCCAGTCCATTCTGACGCACGGTGACCCTCTCGGATACAGAGAACTGCTCCCCAAGTTTTCTGAGACTGTGAGTCTTTACAGGAAAAGACAACCTTACTTTTCCCCTTCGCAGCAACTGTCAAATTGTGGACAGTTAACAGCCCAACACAGCCCTCCCCAGCTCATCCGGGCTCCTTCCTGAGAAAGGGAGGTGGCTTGATCCCCAGGGAAACGAGTGACATGGATCAGAACATGACTGGCTGACTAATACCTGCTGACTGCCTCCCCGGTACTTGGTAAAGGAGAGAAAGGAACCTGCTTTTAGTTGGGCCCATTGTTTGTTAGTCACTTTCACAAGTCTTAATATGTCTTCACAAGACCCTCTGGAAGGAATATTTTCATGACCATTTTACAGATGGGAAAAATTGAGGCCTAGTAGATTCAGTCACGTCTAAAAGAGCTAATTAATGGCCGAATATTCAAACCCGAATCAGTCTTATTTATTTATTTTAATCATTTTACTGGGGGCTTGGACAACTCTCATCACAATCCATACATCTATTTACATCTGTACATTTGTTGCCATCATCATTTTCAAAACATTTTCTTTCTACTTGAGCCATTGGTATCAGTTTCTCATTTTTTTTGTCTCTTCTCTCCTGCCCCTTCCCTCCCCAATGAACCCTGGCTAATTTATAAATTAGTATTATTGTCTCATGTCTTACACTGACCGATGTCTGCTTTACCCACTTTTCTGTTGCCCAGCTCCAAGGTAGGGGGTTATCTGTAGATCATTGCGATTGCTTCCTGGTCCCAGGGGGGTGTCCCCCCCCCCTTCTCTCTTATCCTCCTGGTATTTCCACTCTCATTATTGGGCCTGAAGGGTTTTTCTGTCCTGGATTTCCTGTGTTCCCAGCTCTGATCCATACCCGTGTACATGCTCTGGTTGTGGTGGGAGAGAAAGCATGAAGGAACTAGAGGAAAGTTGGGTTTGATCAGTGCTGACTGACTGACAAGCCAGTCAGAAGGCTTGTCACCTCCCCGTGACCCTTCTGTAAGGATATGTCCTGTTGCCCCAAATTAATTTTAAAGACGGTGGATTCCTCCCACTTCCTCCCATCTCCTTTGTCCAGCACTCCCCTCTAGGCTCCCTCCTCCCTCTGCTGTGAGCAGCTGTTGGCGCTTCTGCCTCGCTCCCTTCCTAGCTTCTTTCTCTCGATTTCCCGGGCTCCTGATCCAGACTAATGTCCTGGCAGCAATGACTCAGTCAGCGCAGGCGCCGGGTGCAGCTGAGGGGGGCACGGCTGCCTGCAGGTGGCCGGTGCTGGTGGACAGAGTTGCCAGAACCCGCAGAAGTCAGAGTGTCTCTGTCCTGGCACGAGAAGGTGTTTCGGTCGTCACCTGGGTCTCACTACCTCTGTACGGGGAGAGCCAGGGCTCCCTGGATGCCCACAGGGACTGGGCGGGACCCTCAACAGCTTGCTCACACCTCTCCTCCATGAGCTCTCTGGACCAACCCCACTCCCTCTTCCTCCCTTATTAGCTATTTGACTTTTTTTTTTCTCTGTTTTGCTTCCACTACCAGAATATTATGTTCTCACTATTTAGAAGTCCAGGTCCAGAGTGCTGGTTCTAGGGTCGTTGGCTCAATCTGGGGGCCATGACCCCTTCGGGGGTAGAATGACGCTTTCACAGGGGTCCCCTAAGAGCATCAGAAAACACCTCTTTCTAATGGTCTTAGGAACCAAGACACTGCCCTTCCACCCAGCTACATGCAGATATGCCCCCCTATGAGCATCCAGCGTGAAGACTCTTCCCCAGGCCGCGCCATTCTTCAAGACAAAGTTTCATTTATTTGTCATTAGAAATAAACGTCTTGGCTTGAGCCCCGGTGGCGCAGTGGTTGTGTGCAGGACTGCAGCCCACAGGGTTGGCGGTTCAAACCCAGCAGCAGCTCTCCTAGAGCAAGGCTGGGCTTCCTACTCCCACCAGGCCAGTGATGCCACAAAAGAAAGAAACATTTCACAATATATAACTCCATATGGTTTTTGTGATGAATCACTACGCTTCAGCGATGTGCAATTTTCATGTAGCAATGAAAACACATCCTGCCTGTCAGATATTGCCATGACGAGTCCTAACAGTAGCAAAATGACAGTGATGAAGTAGCAACGAAAATAGTTTGATGGGTGGGGGTCACTGCACCATGAGGCCCTGCATGGAAGGGTGGCAGCACGAGGGAGGCAGAGAGCCGCTGCTCGCGGGGAAGGTCTCCCTCTCTGGTGGCTCTGGATGAAGGGCCTTGTCTCTCCAGCTGCTGCTTCTGGTTCCTTGGAGCTTTCCAGGTGGCCTGGTCATTCTCTTACCATCTCGGCTCACTTGTCAAATCTCCCTTATGTCTCAGAAGTGACAGACTTAAAATCCAACCTACTATCATCTTGGGCTTGCAGCCACGGGTATCAAAGACAGGACTCGCAATATGTATGTGGGGGAGGCCAGAACTCAAGCTATAGCCTCCCACCATGTGGTCTCCAAAACGGGTCTCTTTGCCTCGCATCATGACAAAAGTCTTACATCACCTCGCAGGGCAAAACTCTCACCTATTGAGACATCTGCATCAAATATGGCTGAAACTTTAGGCATAGCCCATCCCCAGCCAAGACCTCCTTGTCTGTGACCTCTATGTCATCTGTTTCCAAAGTACCAGAGAGGGTCCGTGCGGCACGGGAGGTGTTTCCATGGCAGATGGGAGAAGCTGGAGGGGAAGAAAGGATAGGGAGCACGGAGCAAGCTGGGGAACCCTGGCGTTCACGCTCTGGCTAGAAAAGACCATTCTGGGGACTGAGCCCCGGTGACATAGTGGTTGAGTGCGGGACTGCGGCCCACTGGGTTGGCGGTTCAAATCCAGCAGCCGCTCTCTAGGAGCAAGGCTGGGCTCCCACTCCCATCAGAGGGCAGTGATCCCCCGCCCCCCCCCAAAAAAAAAAAAAGAAAAGAAAAGAAAAGACCATTCTGTTCCCTGAGCCCGCCTGGGCAATGGCCTTGCCCTTGAGACTCTGGGTCGTCACTGCACTCTGCTTTGGAAGAATCCTCTTTAGCTCTAGGCTTCAGCCCCGCCTTCCAGGGCCACTGGCACAGTAACATTGCTCCTTGTCCACCACAGCAGGGACCCTACTCCCTCAGCCCCAACAGCTCCCATTCTTCTGTCCCTTGGGCATGCCCTCAGCTTTGGTGAGTGACCCCCCCCTTCTGCCCAAACTGAACGGCAATGCCACACTTTATAAATGAGATTATCAAGGGGTGTGGCACCACCTTTGAGATCCCGAAGACCCCTCTTCCCATGCCACTTCTGAATGTTCTGCAGATTTCCTAGCTGTCTCAGGGATGTCCTTCTCTTGAAGGACAACAGATGTACCTGTTTTTGGTGTTTTCAAGAGGCAGACAGCATCTTCTCCCTTTATTCGTTCCCAGTTCCCGTCGATCTAAGCTGGGACGCTTTCTGCTGTGATAGTTGGTTAGATTCATAAGTCACAGGCTTAATTCTTTAACAAAAGATTGCGTGTGGTAGCCATGTCTTTGGTGAAAATACTATTCCCTTTCTAAAGTTTTATATATATGTATGTATATATGTATATATATGGCTGGGCAGTGGGGAATGGCTGAAGCTTTTAGATTCTGGACAGCCATGCCATGTCAAACCAAGGGCTGGAGGTCCCAGGGAGGCAGAGGCTGGCTGAACTACAGCACAACAGGAAGCAAAGCACAAGGAAGCAGAACTGAAAAATGGTATCTGAGCCCAAGTTCTAGATAAATTAGATTAAGTGCTTCAGCATTTGCAAAGCCCGAGCAAAGCAAAACTGCAGAGAGTTACCTGATGACGAGCGACGGACACCCAAGCGGAAAGTTAGCAGAACAAGTTTGATAGGAATCCTCGAACAAGTAAGTTCCCAGACAGAAACAAATAAACAAACAAAACTCTGCAGGTAAATTCAACAGAAGGAAAGTAACGGGCTCTGAGGAAGATAATGACGATTAAATTAGAATGTTTAGACTGAACGTAATGGACCCATTCGGGCAGAGAATACTTGGCCCCACGTTAAGATCTGATTAGATGTTTACTTTGTCTTCCACAGGCCTTTACAGCTAGACTCATTATACGGAGATGGAAGATATGTCGTTTTTAGCTTATTTTGTTGTTGAAACTGTGCACAGGGAAATAGATACCAATGCAACAGTTTCTGGATGTACCATTTTCAGGAACGTCGACTTCATTTTTCCAGTTGTGCGCTCATTCTTGCCCTCTTTACTGAGCTGCCCCTCCCCCCCTCCCCGCCCCCATTGACATAGATTCACAGCCACCGAAGGTTCCACTCTGATCTTTTGAATTGCTCTTGCCAGTCCCATCTATAGAGCTAGTCCTCTGAAGGGCGCTATGCTCAAGACGGACCTTTATTACAAAGCTCATTTTTCCCCCGAGAAACAATACTGTGAAGCACATGGAAGAAGCACACCAGCCTGTGTGATCAAGAGGGGCCGAAGGGAGCAGGTATCGAGCATCGAAGAACAAGAATCACATCATCATGAATGAGGGGGAGAGCGGGGTGGGGGGAACCTAAGGCCCACTGGTGGGTAATTGGTCACCCCTTTACAGGGGAGTCACGGGGAGGAGACAGACCAGTCAAGGGGCAGCCGGGCAGTGATGAGGCATACACATTACCTCTAGTTCCTGAAGCCTTCCTCCCCCCAACTATCATGGTCCCAACTCTACCTTACAAATCCAGATGGACTGGAGAAGGTACACTGGTAGAGGGAGAGCTGGAGACATGGGGAAACCAGGACGGATGAGCCCCCTCGGGCCAGTGGTTAGACTGGAGCTGCTGGAAGGGTAGAGTAAAGGTGGGGTAGAGAGACGGAACCAACTGCAAGGTTATACACAGAAGCTCCTATTTGAAGGACGGGCATCAAAGGACTGGGTTGGGGGAGAGGTCAGGTGGTGTAAGATATGACAGAACAATAATCATTTATAAAGTATTGAGGGTTGGTGGGGAAGGGAGAGCAGGGAAAGAGGGGAAAGGATGGAAAAGCCGATATCAAGGGCTCAAGGGAAAGGATGGATGTTTGGAGAATGATGACAGCAGCTGACGTGTGAAGGTGCTTGGCACAGCATGCTTATTTATGTATTGTGAAAAACGATGTACAAGCCCCCAATAAAATGATTTTTTTGGCATCACTGCCCTCTGTTGGTCGTGGGCGCTACCCAGCGCTGCTCCTGAGAGCCGCCACTGGATTTGAACCGCCAAGCCCGCGGGCCGCAGTCCTGCACTCAACCACTGACGCCACCGGGGCTCAACCCCTAAAATGATTTTTAATTAAAAAAAAACCCAAATAATACTGTAAGGCAGTGTTCTGATTCCTTGGGGATGTAAACACAGGAGGAGCATTCCTAGGTCGCTGGTTATGTTTGTACTTCATCTGACAAAGAGCTGCCAGATCTTTTCTGGCATGCCTGCGCCCCTCAACACTCCCCTCCGGAGTTACAGGAAGGTTGTTGTCTGCACATCCCACCCATCTTGGCAATAACCAACTTGGAAATTGGTATGAAATGTAACCCTGTTGATTTTGCCTAGACGGTCTCAGATGACCAGTAGATTTGTAATAACAAAAATTAATCTCTCAAATTTGAATTCCTATATTTCTGATTCCCAAGCCTGGGAATCCTAACCCTAACCCTACACAGGCCGTTCCACCCCAGGCTCCAGGGTTGGAGTGGACTAGCTGGCGATGGGTTTGGGGTAGGGCTCAGCATGGACCTGGTTGAAATGCGATGTCTCTAGTAACCTCAAAAGGATCATGTTGGTCTCTACACAGCCTCTAACCAACCTTCAATGTCCCATTTCACCAAGTTCATATTACATAACCCAGAATTTTCCGTAGAAAAGAGGAACAGTGTGACTGGTCTTACTTTCCTTTTCTTTGACTTCCCAAGCCATGGTAAAACACATCCTAAGTATGTTGGCGGAAGGTGAAATTGCACATGAATGAGCCAGGGGATTTTGGTCATCAGAAGGTCATTTGTCCCTGGAAAGGGCAGATAGGATGAAAAGAAGAAAGGTCCGGGAGAGAAATTCAGGATCCCAAAGGGTTTGTTCTCGCTCAAAGGGATTTCTCTTGTTTAAGGTGGTCTTGCTTATCATTGAGGCAATACATCCTGCTTGAGTTACTTTGTGTGAAAGCTCTGAGTCAATAAAATTCTATAAAAATGTGATCTTTGGGGTGTGTGTGTGTGTGATATTTTAGTCAGAGGCAATGTGGTCTAGTGAAAACAGAAATAAGGGAGACATCAGACAGTGTATGATATGACAAAATAATAATAATTTATAAGTTACCAAGGTTTTATGAGGGAGGGGGGGTCAGGAAGGGAGGGGAAATATGAGGAGCTAATACCAAAAGCTTATGTAGAAAGAAAATGTATTGAGAATGAGGATGGCAACCAATGTACAAATATGCCTTGCATACAATGAATTGTGATGAGTTATATGAACTCCCAATAAAATGATTCTTTAAAAAAGGATATACAGATTCAGAAACCCTAAAAAAATACAATAAATAAAAAGAAAAAAGTGGAAAACAAAAGAAGAAAACAGAAAGAAGCACAAAATTCCACAAACATTTAGTGACTGCTTATCTTAGAAGGCACTCTGTCCAGGTGCTGTGGACAAGTAAAAAATCATTAAGACCCTTGCCCTACCCATCTAGAGAGTAGCAGATGCTGCCATCCACCGGTGTGCTCTTGTGGGCTGTGGCCATCTCCCGACAGCCAAAGGGAAGCATCATCACTCAACTCTGTGTTCAGAAATGTCATATGTGTCATGTGAGATCATCCATGCTGTTTCTTCTAATGTTGAGTCAGGTGCCCTGGGCAAACTAAGGTCCATCCACGTCATGAAGGTTGACTTTACTTGGAGGAGGTAGGTGATTTTCAGGTTTCCGGCACCTTCTCATCAGTGTGGAGAATCTTCCAGCACGATATTAGACAATGTCCGGCTGCGCTTCACAAGGTTTCCAGAGGGTAAGTTTTCAGAAGTGGACACCTGTTTCTTCTTCATCAGCCTTGACAACGTCAACCTTTTCTCTACCGATCAGAGTGTTACCTACCAGTCCACTTGTGAGCATTTCCCTTTCCCGTAGATTGAATTGTAATCCATACAGAAGGCCCCAACCCTTGATCTTCGTCAGCAAGTGCTGGAAGTCCTCCTCATTTGAACAAGCAAGGATGTGCCATCTGCATCTCACAGGTTGTCAGCAAGTCTTCCTCCAATCCTGATGCCCAGTTCTTTTTCATAAAACCCAGCTGCTCTATTTGTTCAGCATACCGATTGAATGAGGAAAATGAGGATGAAATTCCGATGAACGTCTTTCTTGATTTTAAAGCATGCAGTATTCCCTTGTTCTGTCTGCAAACTGCCTCTTGATCCAGGCACAGGTTCTACATGAGCACAACGCCGTGTTCTGAGATTCCTGTTCTTCTCAAGTCTATTCGTAATTTGCCACGGTCCGCACGGTCGAATGCTTCGCCAAGGTCAATCGAGCCAATTCTGACTCACAGTGACCCCGTAGGGTGGGATAGACCTGCACCTGTGGGTCTCTGAGACTACCTCTTCATGGGAGGAGAAAACTTCGTCTTTCCCCTGTGGTGCAGCCGAATACATATCTGATCTCTATGTCACTGGGCTGCCCAGTCAATTAGACTCAAGTAAATATCTTTCTGGTACTTCCTGCTTTCACAGACGATCCATCTGACATCAATAATGCTATAACTTGTTCCATGTTCTCTTCTTTTTTTTTTTTGGTTTTTGGGGCATCACTGCTCTCCGGTGGTGGGAGTAGGAGGCCCAGCCCCACTGCTGGAATTGAACCTCCGTCCCAGTGGGCCGCAGTCCCGCGCACAACCATGACGCCACCGGGGCTCAGCCCCCCACGTTCTCTTCTTAACCCAGCCTGAACCTCTGGCAGATTCTTGGTAATGTGCTGCTGCAACTGCTATTGGATGATCTTCCACAAAATTGTACTTGCATGCGATTTTCATGACATGGTTGTGTAATTTGCATATTCTGTTGGGTCGCCTTTTGTGGAGGTCATACTTGATGTCAATTTCATGATTGGGAGTCTAGGGGTGGAGTCTAGCGTGTCAATCTGGAGATAGCCCATGAGACCTCTGTGTGGGCATGGTTTTCTCCTGAGAATTATGGGAAGTCTCACCACGGTCTTTCCCAATTGAGACTTGACTCACTCTCTCCTGGAGAGGAACTCCTGACAAGACTAGACGACAGCATGCTGATCGATCCTGATTCCTGGAGAATGGAGGAACCAGAGGAGAGGCCACATGGGCTTACCCTGATGGAGTCAAACCTCTGGGACCAGAGAAGCCACGTGGGGACTCCTGCCTGTGCGGAGATGCTTGGGAGGTCACGGGGAGACCCCTGCCAGAGTTGAGATGCTTCTATGCCACTGGACACACAAGACTGCACCCACTGGTCTGTGATTGTCCTGGTGTCATTGCACGTGCTTCATACCAGACTTTATAGACTGATATCAGGCACATGGGCTAATATCAGACTTATGACTTTGGACTGGACTGGGTTGGGATGCTTTCTCAATGTTCCATTCCCCTTGTATGTAAGCTTTTCCCATATATCCATATGCGTGTCTATGAATTTGTTTCTCTAGTCTACCTGGACTAATACACCTTTCTTTGGAATGGGTGCTTCTAATCAGTTGATCAAATAGTAATCTTCCAGTTTTCCTGGCACAGACAAGTGTTTCAAGGATTTCATTGGCTGTGGAAACATTTCAAATTGCATTAACTAGTTTATCTCTCCTGACATGTATTGTCTTTTTCTTTTTGATAATATTTTGTGGGTTTTTTTATGGATCAGGTTCTTGATGTCATCCATAACTCATCTGCTTTTTGGTCATTAGAGCAATTGATTATCTGTTCTGAAATCTGTCCCTGGCCTTCTTGACTGATCATCGCTCTGCACAGAGGCAGTCTATTTCATTTTTTCGGGGGGGGGGCATCACTGCCCTCAGGTGGTGGGAGTAGGAGGCCCAGTCTTTGCTCCGTGGACCTGGAATTGAACCTCCATCCCAGTGGGCTGCAGTCCCGCGCACAACCACTACGCCACCGGGGCTCGGCCCCGTCTATTTGATTTTTTTATGCCATTTTGCAAGGTCTGGGTGTAAAGTAAGTTGCTTATGCTATTGAAGAGAGCTATTTCCAATAAGCAATTTATTGGTCTTGCAAAATTCTATCATTTGATTTTCCGCACATTTTTGTCTTTATTATGGCTGTGTTTTCCAACAACTGACTTTTCTTTGTTTCCAACTCTCATTTTCTAATCACCAGCAATTCTCAATGCATCTTGAATGTATGTTTGATCAATTTTAGATGGCCGAAGTTGGAAACATCCTTTAATTTCTTCAACTTTGACATCTGAGGTTGGTGCATACATTTTAAACAATCCTATTAACAGGTGTTCCTTTGGGTGTCTAGATAGCATTCTGTCATTGACAGCATTGCACTTCAGCAATGATCTTGAAGTGTTCTTTTTGACAGTGAGTTCAACACCATCCTCTGCACGTTGTCACTCCCAATGTAGTAGACCATTTAATTCAAACTGGCCAGAAACCAGTTTACTGCAGCTGATCAGTGCCTGGGATATTGATCTTTATGTGTTCTATTTCACCTGTGACAGCTTCCAATTTTCCTAGATGGATACTTTGTACATTCCGCATTTCGATTGCGAGTGGATGCTTGTAGCAGTTTCTTGTCATTGTGAGCCTTGCCACATCAAGAGAGAAAGGTCCTGAAGTTTCATTCCAGCGGCACCATAAGGTCAACTCTCCCGCGAGGATGGTTCTTCCCTGGGCACAGTCTGAGTGCCTGCCAGCCTGAAGGGCGCATCTCCCAGCACCACAGCTGGCCGCGTTCTAGTGTGATCCATAAGGTTTTCACTAGCCAATACTTTTAGAGGTAGAGCGCCAAGTCCACGGTGACCCTGCTGGCATTCGAAATAGTCGTCATGTTTCTTCTAGTAGCGCAGTGGCATGCAAGACAGCACAGTCCAACAAACGGACACACAGAGGCGGCCATGTTTCATTGGGTTTATGTTGGGTACCAACTCTCAGTGCCCGTAGGATCTACAACAGACTGCCGCGCTGCCTGCTCCGGGACCATTTTTGTTCATTTGAGCCTGTTGCTTCAGGCACCGTGTCACTTGGTCTTATCAAGGTATTCCCGTCCTTCAACTTTCACCTTTTCGATCGCTGAATTCCTGTCTCCATTGAAAAGGTAATTATCACCTGTGATCACATCGTCGCCAGATCTCTGGCATGTTTATCTAACTGCTGCTTACTTAACTTAGTGTGGCTTCCCTATTTGGCTATGTCAAGACCCCCACTGCCAAACCCAATATCTCTAAACCTGTCTTCCTCAAACCAGCCCTAACAGGGAATGATGTCTCGAGCCATCAAGTTACGGGAGCCCGACGTGTAGACATCTTTCACAATGAGTCCGCTTCCTTCCTCCAACCCCATCCTTGACAGTCACCGTATTTTACCTCCATGATTTCATATCCGTCAGCTTCTCTTCCTCTATCTCCTTCCTCCTCCAAGCCATCACTTTAGTCCAAACTTCTTGCCCGGACCTTTGCGGTGGTCTTCTAACATTTTTCCTTGGCCCTCGGGACCCACCGCCAGTTTGTGCTTCACACCACTTCCGGTGTTATTTTCCTAACGTGCCAATGTCACCAGGCCAGTCTCACACATCAGTGTGTTTCATTGAACTTAGCAGAGCTATCGAGACCCCTCCCCTGGCGTTCTCTCTTATTTCTCTCTTCCAACTTCCCAGGTTCTCTCTCATTATGTAACTTTTGCTATTTTATTCCATCTGCTGAATTACCTCACACTCACCTCTCGTATCTTAGATGATCACGCCCCCATGGATTTCCACCTCCACTTCCACCTCTTTCCTCCACCTCCAGAACCAGACCAAATTCCCCAAGATGGGCTTCCTTTGTACTGTGTGTTCATTTCATTTATACCTATCCCCGCCTCCCCCAACAACCACGACTAGTCTATCAACTCCAGAGGGAAAAGTCCTTTGTTTTTCTGCTCACCATCCAATCCCCAGCACCCAGTTCCATACACAGGTACTCAATAATGCTTTGCAGCATGAAGGCACATGCATATTTGCTGGTCAGGACAACAGGCTGGTTCTGAGGTCACACAATCAGTCTGGAGGTGAACCCAGGGTCTGGCGCCCAGACCTGCCATATCCTCTCGCCATTCACTTGTCCTCTGAGAGTGTGCTCTTTGTGGGCGAGCACTCCAGGAACCTGAGCTGCCTCCTGATACCTCTGATGAAGGAGCTGATCTCAGAAGGGCCATTCTCCTTTTCCTTATTTATACTTCCATCTCTCTCCTTCTTTCCTTTCTTCCTTCCAAAACATGCGCAAAGTTCTTGCTCTCTGCCAGGCCCTGTTCTGGGACTCAGCAATCTAGAAATAAATCAAGCACAGTCTCTTCCCTTGCAGTTCAGTAGCGGGATTTGACTGGGAATGAATAGCAAGCTAGCACGATTCCCTCCTCTGGAAGACGGAGTTTACCCTTGTTTCCCAGGCAGTTTTTGAACACAAGCCACTCCATCTGACACTGGAATGAAAATGACTGGAAGGATGTTGAGTGGATCCCAGGAGTGAGAAGGAAGTCTGGGAACCGGGCTCGGCCAGCAGGCAGGTGGACAGCTAACCCAGCCAAGAGAGTGGGGATGGACGATGCCACTGGTTTTGCCAAGGCTACTGTGCCCAGAGAACAGTCAACAACGGGTCCCTTTCTGCGATCCATGGGGTGAATGGTACATGCTGCTGAGAAAAGTCAGTGCCTATGGCAGCAAAGGCCAAGTTATTTCCATTTTCCACACCACCTGGGACCGCAGCTTAAAGAGCATTTCTCCGGAATTGACCTCAGTCCCCACTCAATGGAACCACCCCAAGGACAGTCCCATGAGAGCGAGGATGTTTGTCTGTCATAATTGTAATTCCACATGAGGCAGACCAGCAAAAGAAACTCCAGTTTCGTCACTTGCTGAGTAACTTGCCCATTCCTCCCTCCCATCTCAGAGGCTGCCTGCTGCTTGACCTGCCTGTTCTCCCTCCCCTTATGGGAAAGTCTCTGCTGGTGGTTAATTTTAGAATGTACTCCTGTGTTCACAGATTCTGGACACTGCAATTAGTTTGGACTATTCTTCAGTGTATCGTTTGCTCTGATTCAATCTTGTCCCCTCGGATATTGTAATCTGAATGGATTAGTTAATCTTGTCATGATGTTACAATATAATTTTATTATGGTAACCAAGATGTTATAGTCAATTTTTGTATTGTTTATTTTTTTTTTTAAAGAAAATACATCTTTTTTCTTGAGCATGACATTATAGCGATTCAATGTGTTTGAAAGCACTTCAGAGGTCATTTGGAGTTTAGGTGTATCAACTTTGAAAAGTGATACTTCAGCTCTCACCTCCTAAATCAGTCAAAACCATCTCATTGCTCAAGTCTGGAGCATGGTAGCTGTGCATAGGGCTTGTTGCACACAGGCATTTGTTGTGCCCTGAGTCTATAGATGAGTGTTTTGCGGTTATAAGAAGGGTATATCTGTTTACCAGTTTGATTTCTAGGTTCTTTTCTAACTAAAGAAGTTTTTCCCTATACAATGCTCCTCTAGTTCTTAAATGCTTGGCTACTTCTCAGCTAGATGGCTGTTTATCTTCAAGCTTTTATGTATTGTTTCTTTTGTGTGTGTGTGTGTGTGTGTGTGTGTATTGTTTCTTTTATGATAAGAAATGTCCTTGGGGGCTGAGACCTGGTGGTGTAGTGGTTGTGTGCGTGACTGCAACCCACAGGGTTAACAGTTCAAATCCAGCAGCAGCTCTCCAGGAGCAAGGCTGGGCCTCCTACTCCCACCACAACAGTGATGCTCATAAAAAAGAAAGAAAGAAAGAAAGAAAGAAAGAAAGAAAGAAAGAAAGAAAGAAAGAAAGAAAATTACGTTGGAATGCATGCTTACTCTTCTTGAAGTTACAGGTAAACCATTACTTTTGTTTTCTGCTTCTGTTCATGCTTGCTTGAACCCTAGACCTCTGATAAATGATGTTTTTGGCCTTAAAGATGAACTGAAATGTGAAGGTGGGACAGCAATCAAAGAATCGCTTTTAGATTCTCACGGTTCGGTTATAAACGAATACAGACTCTTCTAAATTATCAAGACACGATGGTGGCTGTCATCTATTCCAATCCGCAACTCACACCTAGAACAGGGTCTGGCACACAGCAGGCCCAACACACGTGGAGGCTGCATGAAAATTACCCCACGAACTTACCTTCCCCATCTAATCAAGCTTTCTCACTTTGGGGAGGAAGTTGTATGCTACGGAGGAAAAGATCAAGATTTGAAGATGAACTAGCTTAGTTTAAAATCTGAGCTGCGGGGTGACCTTGGACAAATTACTCAACCTTCTGCTGTGCCGCCGTTTCCTGAAGTGGGAAATGCTGGGGGTGAGTTTTCAGCATAACCCTTGCATCTCTGTGGTCACTCGGCTTTTTTTCTCATCCTATAGTTAGTGCAATGGCCTTCTGGCCTCCTGCCACCCTTTCTCCTAACCTGTCTTAGCTGACCGACCAGGCCTATGCATCTGACCCCAGGCCTGCCAGCGCGATCGACCTGCCACGTGGTCTTTTGATCCGAAGAAATAGAAACTAGTGAGCTGGTGATGGCCATTTTCCAGCAGGGAGAGCTGGTCTGCAGCGGGAGAGGAAAACAAACCCCGTATTCCAGCTTATTCCTTGGGCCCGACGGCCTCTCTAGGCTGGTAGCTAGGTAACTCTGCTTCTGGGTGGTCTTAGTGTAAATTCTGGTTTTGCTACGTACGAGATGTGTGGCCTTGGGCAAGTCATTTCACTTCTCAGTGCCCTAGTTCTCATCTAAAAAAAAATGAGACTGGTATTGATACCTATGACACAGGCAGTGTATAACTAGAAGTGTATGTGGCAATGGCTTACCTCCTGGTGAATATTAGGTAAACATTTCCTTTTAGTATCTGTATTCCTGTATTCTGGTCCACATCCTTTACACCTCCAACTAGCGTGGTGCGCGCACACCCCCTCCCCTCCCCACCACACACCCCAACCTGCTTTGGGACAGCTGGTTTCAGCAGATTATTGATTCCAACCCAAAGGATGAACGGATGTCTTTGCTCACCAATGAAAGGTAAGCTCGATTTCCTAGACGGGCGGTGAGGATTACTAAAATACCTTTAATAAAATGAGTAAAGCTCCTTAATATTGGTGTGTTCCTCATCCTTTCTCCCCCTCTCACCCAGGCGCCAGCATCTCCGCCCACTTGGTTGGGCTGGGGTGGTGTGGGAGGCAGGGCTCTGTCACGGACAGGCTGGTCTGCAGCTTGGTTTGGCCTCTTTCCACAGTGAGTCTGATCTGTTTTGATAGGGTTTGTAGAACCGCACACTTTGATAGTACATTCTGCACTGTGGGAAATGATCTCTTCTTCTTCTTTTTAAATAAATCATTTTACTAGGGGCTTCTACAGCTCTTATAACAATCCATATGTTAATTGTATCAAGCACCTTCGCACATATGTTGCCATCATTGGGGAGTGATTTCATAACCTGGAGGTACCCTCCCCAGGAAAGACCCTGCGCCTCTGGGGCACTCCAGAATTTCCCATGCCTGGGGAAGTGACTCAAGACACATTGGTACTTGTGGACACAGAGTCCTGAACCTGGTTTTCCCCATTTGTCCCCTGTTGACACAATCACTTGCTGGCCTTCGTAGGAACTACATTGGAAAGGGGAAGGTGTGTGCCTGGCTGGAGAGGAGGCGGGCAAGAGGTCAGAGACTTTCATTTCCCGTGAAAGCTTTCCTGAGTGAGAGCAAGTCCTGATGGGAAAGTTGTTCTTTGCCTGCTCAGCTTATTCCTCCAACATTGAGGCCTCTCCCCTGAGGCCACCTAGCTCCGGCCTGCACCAATGCAGCAAGGGCGGGAAAGGTGGTTAAGCGAGGTGCGTGGGTCTAGAATTGGTTAGGTCTTTTTCTTCCGACCTGGTCTTAGACAGGAAGGTAATTCACTGGGATGCGTTGGCCATCATAATCCTCCCTGATCTCCTCTTCCTCAGCCCTTCTTTTGGAGAGAAGACAATTGTGAACATAGAAAAGACCACGAAGTGTTGGTGGGTACTTTGCACTCCCATAGCTCTATCGTGCTCCATCTTTCTCCTGGTGTCATATTGACTCGGTCCGCAACGGGGTTTCTGCCTCATGTTTCTGACCTGGTTCTTTAGTCCACTGTGAGGATGGCAAGAATCGAGCAGTGTTTCGTTCTGCTGTACGTGGGTTCGCCGTGGGTCAGAACCCACTCAAGGGAACCTAACAACAACAACAATGTTCTTCACTCATACCAGAACGTCTCTTCAGATGTTTGCCTATTATCCGTCTCTGGACTTGTCAGGATCGGTCAAAAATGCATCATGTTCCCCAACTCCTCCATGGACCCCAAACACAGGACTACCTGGACCAACCTTGGGAGCCGGGCCTTCAGGCCACTCGGTCAAATAGCCTTCCAACCGTGTCCACAGCAGCCCAACAGTGCCCATGAATGAGTCGATCTCAATTAGGACATTTCAAATCTATGCCTGAGAAGCAGCATGGGAAAGAAACCAGACACACACCTATGTCATCGTGTACTTGTTAGGCAACTTGAAGCTGGCCACTTCCCCTCTCAGGTTTCACCTCTTGACCAATTCCCTCCTTGAACTTAGGCGTCATGTGGCGGTACATGGGGCTCGGGTGTTGAGCTTCTGACTGTAAGATTGGAGGGTTGAGTCTACACAGAGGTGCCTCTGAAAAGGCATGGTGATTGACTTCTGAAAAATCAGTTACTAAAAAACACGTATCTATATCTACATCCAGATCTATCTCATCTATCTTTATCTGCATCTCAGTGATTGAACACCCTGGGGAGCACAGTTCTGCTCCGACAGAGAATCAGCTTAATGGCAACTGGAAAGTAAACTTGAAGTTACAACTCCAAACTCACCGCCATCGAGTCCACACGGAGCCAGTGTGACTCTCCAGGACCGGGTAGAACTGCCCCTGTGAAGTTTCTGAGCAAGGAACTTTTCATGGGAGTAGAAAGCCTTGTCTTTTTCCCGTGGAGCAGCTGGCGGTTTTGAACTGTTGACCTGTGGTTAGCAGTCCACTGTGTAACCACTACTCCACCAGGAGGCCCCGACATGAAGTCGGGAGGGTTTAATGAGATGACCTACCTTAGAGTCCCTAGCACCTCATAGGTGTTTGAGAGATGGCAGTCTCTTGCTCCCTTTCCCATACACCACTGTAGAAGCATAAGCAATCGTTTTCAATTTTTCAAAGTGTAAGTAATTTTGTATTTTCTTTCTTTACTCCTCAACCATTTAAATCAGTCTTTGCCCCAAAGTTTTCATAACCCTATCACCAGGTCAAGTTGTCAATATGATGCTAGGGGCGGGGTGTGGGAATACCAATCAATAGCTGAAGACAGAAACCCAGCAAAGGCAGCGTGGTGCCGCGGTGGAACGTGCTTGGGCTCAAATGCCAGCTTTGACACAGCTGAGCTATGGGCAAAGGGCTTTAGTCGCTGTTGCCTCCATTTTCCAATTTGTTCTGTAGGGGTAAAAGCGTCTGTGCTGCCCGAAACAGTTTTGATGATTGAAAGAGAACATTTGTCTCCACATGGGACATGCCATCGTGTAAATGTTTACAAATAATCACTTTTGATATAGAGGCCATTGCCAAGTGCCCGTTCCTTCATTTTCCACTTTGATGTGATTTAATTAGAATGAAGTTCCGGGGCAGGCAGTACTGCTTTCTGAGATGTATTTCCAAATAGCTTTTAAAAGACCCGTGCTCATTGCGACGCCACCAGCAGGCCATGCAAGCACAGGTTTTGTCATATCTCTACCAGCACAGGCTATTTCAGTTAATTTTTTTGACCCCGTACGTATTTATTGATAAATGAACTAATGAAGGTTTGGAAGCATGATTAGTAATGTCCCATTTATTTTGAAACCTTTACAGAATTGTGTTTGAATTGAATATTTTTCTTCTTCTCCAATTCAATGTAAGGACATCTTGTTTTACCCACGTTAGATGAACATCTTTTTTCTTTTTAAAATCATTTTATTGGGGGCTTGTACATCATTTTTCACAATACATAAATAAACATACTGTACCAAGAACCTTCACATGTCCGCTGCTGTTATCGTTCTCCAAACATCCGCCTTTTCCCTTGAGCCCCTAGTATCAGCTTTTCCATCCCTTCCCCTCTTCCCCTGTTCTCCCCTCCCCACCCTCAATACTGTATACATTGTTATTGATCTGTCATATCTTACACTGCCCAACCTCTCCCCCAACCCTCTCCTTTGATGCCCGTCCTTCAAATAGGAGCTTGTGTGTGTATCCTTGTAGTTGGTTCCATCTCTCTACCCCACCT
Source organism: Nesogale talazaci (assembly GCA_004026705.1). NCBI lineage: Eukaryota > Metazoa > Chordata > Mammalia > Afrosoricida > Tenrecidae > Nesogale > Nesogale talazaci. The sequence goes on along the minus strand of PVJH01023652.1, from coordinate 4,906 downwards.
TCTCTCTACCCTTCCAGCAGCTCCAGTCTAACCACTGGCCCAAAGGGGCTCATCTGTCCTGGTTTCCCCATATCTCCAACTCCCCTCTCCACCAGTGTACCTTCTCCAGTCCATCTGGATTTGTAAGGTAGAGTTGGGACCATGATGGTTGGGGGGGAGGACGGCTTCAGGAACTAGAGGAAACTTGTATGCATCATTGCTGCCCGGCTGCCCCTTGACTGGTTTGTCTCCTCCCCGTGACTCCCCTGTAAAACAGTGACCAATTAGCCACCAGTGGGCCTTAGGTCCCCACCCTGCTCTCCCCCTCATTCGTAATGATGTGATTCTTGTTCTTTCATGCTCAATACCTGCTCCCTTCGGCCCTTCTTGATCACACATGCTGGTGTGCTTCTTCCATGTTGGCTTTGCTGTTTCTGCACTGAATGGCAACTCAATTATCTTCAAGTCTCTGAGACTCCAGCCATTTAATCATTTGGTAGCTGGGCACCATCGTTTCTTCTACTCTTTTTGCCTCTGTAACCATTTGTCTTTAGCGATATTGGGAGTTAATTGGTCCATTGACTTTGATTTTTGTTCTTTGATGCCTGATACCTGATTGTTTCAGCACTCATGATCGCACAGACAAGTGAACTTCTTTTATGGTGGGTTTTCTTGCTCCTGAGCTAGATGGCTGCTTGTTTATGCTCAAGTCTTTAAGACCCTGAATGCTATATCTTTTGATAGCTGGGCACCATTCTAGTTGATTTTTAAGAAATACAATTTTGGGCTGAGCCCCGGTGGCGTAGTGGTTGTGCGCGGGACTGCGGCCCACTGGGACGGAGGTTCAATTCCAGCAGTGGGGCTGGGCCTCCTACTCCCACCACTGGAGAGCAGTGATGCCCCCCCCCCCCCAAAAAAAAGAAAGAAAGAAAGAAAAAGAAATACAATTTTATTGTGGTTTTGGTCAGAGTTTACTTGGTGGGTTAGGTTCCCATTCAACAATGTCCATACAAGTTGTTCAGTGATATTGGTTATGCTCTTCACAATGTTTGAACAGTCTCATTCTTTCCATTCTGGCTAATTCTATTTTCATTCACCTGGTCTCTCTGCCACCTTACATCTTCATCTCTGTTTTGAAGTAATAGTTGAACTTTGACCTCAACTTTTTAAAGAGCACTTATTCATTATTTACTTATTCATTGTGTAATGTTCATTATTTTTGGGTCAATTTGTTATTTAGCCACAAGGTGACCTCAGGCATTAGTTTCAGGTGAAGGACTGAAGAGTCCCCTCCGACAATAGTCTTGAGAGTTCTCCCATTTCAATCAGTCTAGCAGATCTGTTTTTGTTTTTTGTTTTAATCCCAAATGGGTTTATTAGAATGACTTGCCACACATCTTGATTCAGGGTCTTTCCGTGCTGCTTCCATCTGAAGGCGCTTCCTTCTGTAAGCCTTGCTTTTCCTCCTGGAGGCTGACAGAGGCCAGTAGAGTGGCCAACACACAAAACTACCATTTGTGTGTGACTGAAGACTCTGGGGATTTGATAGCAGCCTAGGCACTTGACATCCAGGAAGTAGGAACTGGGGCTGTGTACCAGGCTCTTCTGGTGTTTTCCTTCTCTTCTTTGGGAGAAGGAAGAAGGAGACCTTTGCGAGAGGCGTGATTGCTGCGGAGGTCATCAGTGCCAGAAAAGCAGATCTGTTTGTTTGTAAGGAACTTGAGGTCCTGTTCTACGTTTTCCACCTAGACCATTGGGATCCGTCTATTGTAGCCTTGTTTAGAATGGTCAGTTGTTGCCGCAGGATGAAATATTATCTGGTCCTGAACCATCCTTACCATTGTTCTCCTTTTTGAGTCCATTGAGGCAGTCACTGTGTTAAGGGCTTTCCTCTTTGTCTGCTGCATGGCTACTACAGCAAGCATGATGCTCTTCTCCAGGGACTGGTTTCTTCTGACCACATGTCCAAAGTACGTGAGACTAAGATGAAGTTCCACCATTCTTGCCTCTAAGGGGCATCTGGCTGTACTTCTTCCAAGATAGATTTATTTGTTCTTTTTTCTTTGGGAAGTTCATGGTACTTTCAATAGTCTTCATCAGCACCATAACTCAAATGCATTGATCAGTATTCCTTATTCAATGTCCAACTTTCATATGCATATGAGGCTATTGAAAACACCATGGTTTGGATCAGGCATATTTTAGTCTTCAAAGTAACCCTTTTCCCCTTTTCAGCACTGTAATAAGGCCTGTGCGCTGATTTACCCAATGCAATGCATCATTTGACTTCTTGACTGCGGCTTCCCTGAGCATTGATCATAGACATAGATCAAAGCAGGGCAAAATCCTTACCGAGTTCAATCTTTTCTCCATTTACCATGGTGTTACCTATTGGTCCAGTTGTGAGGATTTTGGTCATCTTTATATTGAGTTCTCATCCATACCGAAGGCTGCAATCCTTGATCTTCATCATCAAATGCTTCAATTCCTCTTCGCTTTTGATGAGCAAGGTTGTGTCATCTAAATACCACAAGTTGTTAATAATCCTGATGTAGAGAATTCATCATATTATTAAGTACATCTGAAGATTTGCTCAGCATGCAGATTGAATAAGAAGGGTGAGAGGTAGTAATCTTGACTCACTTCTTTCCTGATTTTAAACCAGACAACATTTCCTTGTTTCATTGATCCATGTATAGATTCCACATGAGCACAATGAAGCGTCTGGAATTCCCATTCTTCGCAAGGCTATCAGTCATTCAGTCAAATGCCTTGGAATAGTCAATGAAACACAGACAACATGTCCACTTTGAGCCATGGTCCATCTATCATCAGCAATGATATCCCTTGCTCCCATTCTTCTGTATCAAACTTGAACCTCTTGCGGCTCCCTGTAAATGCACTATTGGAAGATCTTCAGCAATCATATACTTGCGTGTGATAGCAATGATACTGTTCTATAATTTGAGCATTCTGTTGCGTTATCTTTCTTTGGAATAGGTCCAAATATGGATCTCTTCCAGTAGGTTGGTCAAGTAGCTGTCTTCCAAATTTCTTGGCATAAACGTGAGAGCACTTCATTGACAGGAGGTATAGCATGATCTACAAAGTGTTTGCATTGCTTCATCAGCTCGTTGAAACATTTCCATTAGCATTCCATCAATTTCTGGAGCCTCGTTCTTGCCTAATACTTTCAGTGCAGTACTTCTCTCAGTACCATTGGTTCTTGATCATATGCTCCTTCCTGAAGTGATTGAATGTCAAATAGTTTTCTTTTATATAGTGACCCTATGTGTTCTTTTCATCTTCTTTTGATGCTTCCTGCATCATTCAATATGTCGCCCATAGAATCTCTCAAGATTTCAACTCGAGGCTTGACTTTTTTCTTGTGTTCTTTCAGTTTCAGATATACAGAGTATGCTCTTCCATCTGGGTTTTCAACTGTAGGTCTTTCTACATAGCATACGCTTTTTTATCCATTTCTTTGCTATCCCTATGCCTTCCACTTGTCTTAGCTAGTCTATGATTTAGAGCACTTTTTAGAGTCTCGTAGGGTACCAGCCCCCACAACCAAATGGGTCTAAGGAGCAGTTGTGTAATTAAGGGACAAAATAAAGAGACATTAGGCAAGATAAAGCTTGCAAGGACTCGCCTCTGCAGTCATGACTTCAAGAGCCAGGTCCATGCAGAGAGAGAGACTATATTTCTAACAGAGGCTTATGTACTCTGGGGGTGTGCAAGCCCTCTACTTACAGGTAAACACGTACTGAACAAAGTGGGCTGTACCTCAACGTTACAAGGTCCCTGAGTTCATAGGAACCAGTGCCAGATGCAGGTAAGGGGCAGTGGATCTCTTCAGAGCCTAGAGAGCACTAGCACACGCCTGCTCCTGTAGTTAAAGCTGCTATATAGCAATCAGCCATGCGCTCATAAGAGGTAACTTTAAGGCAGTACTATGATGGGAGGATTTAGTGAGGAACAATATTAATTATGAGAATGTGACTGGGACTCGTTTCCAACTCACAAGGGGGAAGGCCTCCCTCCACCCCAGAAACCCAGCCTGCCATCCTTCTTACTATATGAGATTAAAGGACTCATCCGTATACACTCTCTTCCTGTTCTCTTTTCTCCACAGTCTCTTCTGACAGCCATGCTGATATTTTCTTTATGTCCTGTCTTTTACTGATGTTTAGCTTTCTTTATAGATAATGTTCTTAACCACCTTCCACACGTCGTCAGGTCTCCTGTCATGAGTATTCAATGCAGCAAGCTGTTCTTGAGGTGTCACTGAGATTCAGGTGGGATAGACTCAAGGTCATGTGTTGGCTTCATGGACTTGTTTTCATTTTCTTCATCCTCAACCTGAACTTGCACATGAGTCATTGGCCTACTTTGAGCTGCTGGCTTTGAACTTCCCCATTGTCTTTTCCCACAGATGCAGTCAATTGTGCATCATCACTATTCGTGTTGCTGAGAAAAAGTATTTGCTCTGATCACGTTGTTGGTCTTGAAAAATGTTATCATGTGATCTCCATCTTTGTTTCTTTTTTATTATTAATCATTTTATTGGGGGCTCATACAGCTCTTATCACAATACATACATACTGTGGCAGTCATGTGCTTATGTTAATTTTATGATTGAGATGTAGGGGTGGAGTCTGGCCTGTTAATCAGGAGAAAGCCATTGAGTAGGCGATGAGGTCTCTGTGTGGGCATGGCTTTCACCTGAGACTCCTGGGAAATCTCGTGATATTTCCCTCACGAAGAAGAGAAGCTATCTCCCCCAGTTGTTGGGAGTTAGTTTCAGAGATGACTAATCACAGACAACACAGGATGGCGGCAGTAGCTGGTGGAGAGACCACATGGCTTTGCCCTGAGGGAGCTGGACCTCTGAGGCTGGGGCAGCCACATGGAGGCCTCTGCCAGC
>PVJH01023651.1:0-34360 GCA_004026705.1 Nesogale talazaci | reverse complement strand
TTTGGGTGCAATGTTTCCAGCCTGTCCCTCTTTACAGAAGCAGACTGTACATCTCTCTTCTGGGGTGGGGTGGGGGGACCTGGGGTGGGGGAACACGTGGCCGGTCATTCTACGAGCAGCTGAGACAAAACCACTGTGCTTCCAAGATCAGGACAGATTTACAGCAGCATGCCTCATTTGGGTTTCCCAGGTAACATCGTGGACAGAACTCAATGTGATAAGAAAGCGCCCGTCTGGACGGTTTGAAGACTGTTCTCCAACGGCGGCCATGACGGCCCCAGGCTCTCTATTCGGCAGAGGCTGTGCGGCAGGTATGGCATGTCACTGCTGTCCTTCTCACCACCCCTGCCGCTGCCACGGGGGCAATCCCGGCTCGTGACACACAGAATCGCTCTCCGTGGGGCTCTCAGTCGCCACGACCTTCCGGAAACGGAGCGCCAGATCTTTCTTCCGAAGCACGTCTGGGTGGGCTGGAACTGACCCCCGCGCCCCTCCCCCCTCCCCCAGCTAGTAGTCTCATGCTTCACTGGACCCCATACCTGGATGCAGGGAAGGGGGCTGCTCAGCTCGACTGCACAGTGTCCCCGGAGCCAGACGCCGATGAGAAAGACTGAGCCCTGGACCCTCCTTTAAAACCAGGGGCAGCTTGGAGGCTGGGCGGTGGACCAGAAACGGGCGAGCAGTCTGATGTTGTCCCCTGGAGGGTTCAGCCTGACCTGCTCCCCCATTGAACTTGGGGTGGGGGGTAAGGAACTTCATTTTTTTATAAACCCATGACAGGAGGCAGTGGCTAAACAATGGCCTGCTTTAAAAATAAACACCGAGGCAAAAGCCTCCCTAACACACGCTGATCCAGCCGGCTGGCCCCTGGAGCACTCCGCTCTGCCACCCACCATGCTGGGAGGAAGGTGTCCCGTCAGTTCTGCCTGCAGCCTGCTGGTTCTCTGATGCCTCCAGTGAACAGGACATCCCGGCCACCCCGACCTGCTTCTGTCTGACATCCGCCCCTTCCTCTGACACACTCAACAAGGCCCAGATTCGATTCGGTTTCCCCTACAACATGGAGCCTTTTAAGGTCCTTTAAGGGGTCAGAACATCATCTGGTCTCGCCAAGTGTCTTTGCCAGTTACCATGGCCCAAGGTCCACTTCAAAGTGACCCTTAGGGGTCGGGGCAGGGGGGCCTCTGGAGGGCTTGCAGCGGCTGTGGGCCCACCGCAGACCACAGTTCCTGGGCCGGGTCCTCCTCACCGTCTCCTCTTGCCCTGGCCCTTTAAGGCCTCGTCCTGTTCTGATGGGTCCATGTGGGCTGTGTCTGAAAGATCCCCACCCCCGGGGGGAGGGAAAGAACCACCTCCTGCAGGTGGCTGCCCTCAGGTACTCGGTTTTTCTGAATCCCCCCTTCCTCCTGGAGGTGCCGGTCCACACCGGCGGGAGCGGGGGTGAGGTTGAGTCATGTTCCAGGGGGATCGAATGGTGCTGGCAGGGGCAGCGCTGGGGCCCAGGGAAGCCCCAGGGGCAAAGGGAGTGGCACCGAGCAGAATCCATCCCATGGCCCTCTTGTTCCCAACCAACCAAAGCAGTGGACAAACCCTCCCTCATCCTTCTTATTGGTTTTTAAAACAATGCGCTTACCCCAAAAATGAGAAGTGGGGTGAATCAGGCTATCTTACCAGTCAGGCAGGACCACTGTTGGTCTTTTGGCTTTGACCTGAGTGTTAACACGGTGTATGCTCATTCACAAAGTCAGGGCTGTGCACACCCCTTGCTGTGAGTGCGCGCACACATGTGACGTTACCTGTCGTGTGAATTGCACTCCATGCTCACTTGATACTGGCTCTTTCTCCTACACACACACGCGCGCGCACACGCACACGCACACAGAAGGGAGGGGAAGGAGGAGAGCAAGCAGAAAGAGGGGGAGAGGTGGGGTGGGTGAGGTGGGAGAGAGGAAGAGAAGGAGAAAGAGGGAGGAGGGAGAGAGACATAGCGGCATTTAAATTTTCTGCTACATTTAGACCAGAACAATTCATGCAAAGGCACCTTACATCGCCGCAAGAGAAGGCTCGTTTTCTCCGGGTACCTGTAATCATGCTGGATATAATCAGCGGCAAGATGACGAGTTTCAGCATCCTCATGAGAATTTCCCCAGGAAAAGCAAAGTAGAATTTCTCCAGGCTGGAGAGCTGACTGTATTCGCGCACCAAGACTCCCACGGTTATTCCTGCGGGAGACAGGGATGGGGTGAAGGCAAGAACATAGCTGCGCTCTGAGGGGGCATCGGGACATCTGGGCACACGTGGGAGATCCCTTCCAAGAGCCCAGAATTTCGACTCTGAAAAACCTCCTGGCCTGATGGTGAGGACTAGGAAGTACGAATGAATTATTTTAAGCGTCTGTTTTGTTTTTTAAATTCAGTGCAGGAAAGTGTGCTGTTTCTTTGCGCTTCCTTCAATGGCATTTACCGGGAGGATGACAGACACATCTGATGATGCCGGCAGCAAACCAATCCAAACCCACTGCCAGCCAGTAGATTCGGGTGCACAGCAAGCCTGGGGGACAGGGCCGAACTGTACCCGTGAGTCCCCAGGCCGGACTCCTGGTGGGGGCAGAAACCCCGTCTGTCTCCCCCAGAACAGCAGGGGCTTCCAAACTGCTTGCCTCGAGTCAGCAGCCCAATGTGTAACCAGCAGGACCCCCCCCCCATACACACATACAAAGTACAGAGACACACATGTACATGCAAATACATGTGAATGTCCAGGGTAGCACTGCTCGCCGTAGCTAAGAGGTGGAAGCTCCTTAAAAGTCCAACAAATGCAACAAGACACCGGGTCAAGAACGTGGCTGCAGCTGAGTGGATTCACACTCACAGCAACCCTGCTGGCCAGACGAGAAACGTCCCAACAGGTTTCTAAGGCTGTGCGTCCGTTTCCAAACAGACTGCCACATCTCTCTCCAGTAGAGTGGCAGCTGGGCTTGAACCGACAACCTTTCAGCCAGCTGTCAAGCACTTAACCACAGTGCCACCGGGACGCCTTCAAACACTGTACGTATAGCTGATGTTACTCAGCCGTCAGGAGTTGGATACACGCCACATTAGAGATCCAAAAGGGTAGCTCTACAGGTGGACTCTGCACCTCTACTCATGTCCCCCCTCAACACAAGAACACTTAGTCCTCGCAACCTGGCATTCTCTGATGCTCACCTTCCTGACACGATCGCGGTGCATAAGCAAATGTGCTGAAGAAAGCTGATGGTGCCCGGCTATCGAAAGATAAAGCGTCAGGGGGTCTTTCTTAAAGGCTTCAAGATAAACAGTCATCTAGCAGGGAAGCAACAATGCCCACATGGAAGACGCACACCAGCCTGTGTGCCCATGAGGTGTCAATGGGATGCAGGTATCAAAATACCCCAAACAAACAATTAACAATTATATCAATGCAAACAAAAGAGGTCACAGAGTGGAGACCCAAAGCCCATCTGTAGACAATTGGACATCCCCTCACAAAAGGGTCACAAGGAAGGGACGAGTCAGTCAGGGTGCAGCATAGCACCCATGAAGCTCAGAACATCCCTCTAGTTCTTGAACACTTCCCCCAGGCCCCATTACCATGACCTCCGCTCTACCTATGAATCCAGCTAGACCAGAACATGTTCTTATTGGTACAGAGAGGAGCTCTAGATACGCAGCATCCAGGACAGATAACCCCTCAGAAATAGTTGTGACAACATGAAAGAAGGGGGGGGGCTGGGGTGGGGAGGGAAAGAATGGGGGAACCAATCATAATGATGGATATATAACCCCCCACACACCCTCACCCCGAGAGGGAGCGCATAACAGAAATGCAGGTGAAGGGAGACAGTGGATGGTGCAAGATGCAAACATAACAACAACAATAGATAAGTGATCAAAAAGTCACGAGGGAAGGAGCAGAGGGGAGGGAGGAGAAAAAAGAAGAGCTGATACCAAGGGCACCAGTAGAAAATCGTTTGGAAAACGATGCCAACAAACGTGTAAGTGTGCTTGACACAAGTGACTTATGGATCACTATAAGATCTGCGAGAGCCCTCAACAGAATGATTAATATAAGTAAGTAAATACCAAAGCCCACTAACAAACAGACAAACACTAAGGGGCAGCTCTCCTCTGTGCTGCAAGGGGTTGTGGGTCAGAATGACTCCACAGCAGCCCGTTTTTCACTTGGAAACGGGCAGGGGTGACGCCTGCACAAAAGGAAAATCAGAATCCACGTCACGAATTGTACCTGTGAAACCATGTTCGATCCGCAAGTGAGCTTGTTGGGGCTTTATTTTACCACCACAAAGCAAGCCACGGGCCATGCTTCCTGGCACTCCTCCCCTTTGCCCCTCCCTGTCGTTGTGTGCTCCTCTCTCTCTCTCTCTCTCTTCATGGTTACAGAATGAACCGTGGGAGTCTTGCTGTATAGCAGTACACTGGAGTTTGAAGACAGCATTGCGCCTGTTTGGAAGTATTTGCAAAAAAAAAAAAAAAATAATAATAAGAGCCCACCGCTTTTGAGGGGTTTGTAATGAAAGGTCCAGTCCACTAGGAACTAACCTGGACATGTGCTGGCCTGAGCAGGCAAGGTGTGGTATGAACAGAGAGGTAGCCACTGCCCCTGAGCAGACAGCACTCAGTGGGGAGAGCAGTCCAGCTGTCCCCTTCACTCCAGGGCAATCTCTTGGCCCCCTTCCTGTACCTCCGTCCCTGTCCCACCCCAAGAAGTGAGTCACTTCACTGCTGCCAGGTCTTTGCGTGAACTTCGGCTCAAAAACCCAGATGCCTCAGGTCTGCCAAATCTTTTACAACAGTGGTTCTGGACCCATGGGTCTCGACCCCTTCGGGGGGGTTGAACAACTCTTTCACGGGGGTTGCCTAAGGCCATCGGAAAACACATAAGTATTTCACAATATATAATTACATATTGCTTTGTGACTAATCACTATGCTTGCATTGTCTAATTATGTTCACTTTGTAACAATGAAAACACACCCTGCAGATCAGATATTTACCTGACAATTCCTAACATTGGCAAAATGACAGTGATAAAGTAGCAATGAAAATATTCTTATGGTTGGGGGGGGGGCACCATAACAGGAGGAGCTGTATGAAAGGGTGGCATCATGAGGAAGGCTGAGGACCACTGCTGTACAACATGAAAAATGGTATCTACAGCCCAAGCAAGGTGACCACAGCGCTGCTGGAAGCAAAGATCCAGGCTCAGCGAAGCCATTCTCACTTTTTCCACATCAGCTACAGTGAAGCACATATGTGTATAGACATATAAAGAGGTCTACGAGGGGGTGCCTCCCCCCACCTGGAAAAAACTCCACTGATCACTGGTGGTGCAGTGGTTGTGTGCAGTCCACAGGGTTGGCGGTTCAAATCCAGCAGCAGCTCTCCAGGAGCAAAGCTGGGTCTCCTACTCCCACCAGCGCAGTGATGTGGGGGGGGGGGGGGGGAGGGAGGGGAAAAAAAACTCCGCTGATGTGAGGGGATAGAGCATTTGGACTTTATTCCACCAGTTCAGACAATTAATCATGAGTCCTATCTAGAGGTTCTGAAGAGAGGATATAACAGTGTACAACCAAAAGGGTCTGATCTGTGCTTGACATGGAAGATGACGCACCTGCTCACGCAGCCATCTCAGGGTGCCGGTTTTTGCCCCAGGCACCTGACTCACCTGACCTCACTACATTGGACTTCTTTTTGTTTCCATGAATGCAGAGGGATATGAAAGGACAGCCATGTGATGACGACACAGACGAGGTGAAGAAACCAAACAAGGGAGGTGCCGTCAGCTGTCCAAACAGCCGAGTTCGAAAAATAATGTTTCCAAGAATGGAATTGCAGATTTAATAGAAATGTATTAAGTGTAAGGGAGAGTACTTTGAAGGGGATACGTTTTGTAAAAAAAATTAAATACGTAGCTTTGGAGAAAAAAAAAATTTTTTTTTAAATATTCTCTCTGGGATGTCAAGGAAATGGCTCACATCATTACAGAGGAGGGTTCTCATGCACAGGTCAGATGTCGAGCTGGAGGCTTGTGCTGACGTGGGTAGCAACGTGGTGATGAACCCAGGTCAGGTGGCAGACGTCTGCCTGCAGAGGGAAATGGTCGGAGGTGGCAGGTAAGATGGCAGGCTGCTGATGGCTCCCAGAATGGACAGGCATTCGACAGCAGGCTGTTGACTCACGTCCATAAACCCCGGGAATGACAAGGCAGACGTAGGATTCAGGCCCAGCAAAAAGCAAGCAAGCTTTCCCACTGAGTCTATGTGTCCTGGAAGCAGACCACACCTCCAAGGAGAGCTCACTAAGCGGGATTAGCAGAGTTCAACTGCCAAACCACTGGGATCCTGAGTTGACACAAACCCTAACCACCTCACCTACCAGCGCGGTTGGGATATTCCATGGAAGGCGTACCATGCCAGGAGGGAGGAGAATGGATGCTTCCCTGATACGTAACCTCTGTCCATATTAACCGGGACACGGTGAGGAGGTAAGCCATGTGTTAAACTAGCCAGTCGTATCCGAAGATTAGCTATTCGTGGCGAGAATGCACAGCCACTGCACATGGCTAAGGCGGTTATAGGGAAAAGTCTGACCCAGGGGCGCAGCTTGGGTCAGGGGAGGAAGATCGGGGGTCTGCAGGCACGGGAAGGAAGCCAGGAGCACCATCAGGCGAGGGAGAGACAGAGGCAGGAGGAGACCGGAGAGTGCCCCTCTGGGTCAGGGATTGGGGAACGCTTTGGCAAGGATGATGTTGCCGCTGTAGCGCCACGGAGTCTCTCGCCGCCAACTTGCAGTGAGCGAAACGCGTCCTGATCCTGCGCCACCCCACGCCCTGCTCCATGGAGTCTCCGCTGGCTGATTTCCAGAAGGAGATGGCCAGGCCTTTCTTGCTAGTTTGCCTTAGCCTGGAAATGCTGCTGAGACCCAGCAGGAAAGTACAAGCCTCCAGGGACAGGGAGGTGGTGGCTGTCAGTGTGGTGCATTGGCGGGACTTGAACTCGGGTCTCTCCCGTGGAAGGTGAGGACTCTACCACTGAGCCCCCTTGCCTTCCACACTCTGAGCCGTGTCCCCACACTGCAGCACTCTGTTCCTTTTCATACTCCCAGGGCGGTGTCTAAGGAGCCCCGGTGGTGCAGCTGGTTACATGCTGGCTGGGTGAGTCTGAAGCGCTGTCCAGAGCTGAGCTATTTGGGTCACCTGGGGGCTCCCTGGGGATGCTCAGGGTGGGAAGTCCTTGTGCTGCATGGAAAACACCCAGCAGAGAAGCAGGCAGGCCTCTCTGCTTCCTAATCTGGAGGTCTCTGCAGATTTCATAGCCTGGGGCGAGGGAGGGCTAAGGCGAAGGAGACCCTAAGAATCCACCGCTGGGCAAGGACTCTCCATATGGTCAACAAAAGGGTCCAGAAAAACGAACAAACAAACACAACCAAACTCACTGCCAGGGTGTGGATGACCACTCACAGAGATCCTTTAAGGCAGGGCAGAACTGCCCTGTGGGTTTCTGAGACTGTAGCTCTTTACAGGAGTAGAAAGTCCCATTGTTCTTCCGCAGAGAGGCTGGTGGTTTTGAACCGCTGACCTTGTAGCTAGCAGCCCAATGCATAACCACTACACCACTGGAGTCTCCTGTACCAAAGGGTCCAGTCGGCCTGAAAAGATGGCTCTTTACAGCAGTGCCCTGGAGGGCGCTGGACTGAGACAGGGCGGCTGCCGAGATGGATACCTAGGCTTTATCCCGGATGAAGAACTGAGGGCAGAAGGGCTAACGGCCAGGAGGGACACAGAGTAATGTTTTGGGTTTTTTTTTCTGAAAAGGGCGTGACAGGCCACATCAACTGGCGAGCCTATGGTCTGATAAGCTTTCATGGAGTTGGCACGAGCTCGGTGACAAGGGGGGTGGCAGTTCCTGGCCCTGAGCTAGGCACACGGCAGGTGCTCCCACCCCTCTGCTCATCAGACCTGACTGCAAGGGGCAGACGCCAAGAGGGAGACCCCATTCCCAGAGGGTGAGAAACAGGTTCCTTGGGAATGCGGGAAGGGCTAATCCCCATCCATCTGGCTCAGCAGAACAGCCCCTCAGGGACTCCTGGCCTCCAGAGGGCTCTGGGGCTCTGACACCTTCTGTGGAGCCCAGGGGGGCTGTTGCTTAGGATGGGGCCGGTTGGAACAGTCGAAGCAGGAGTCCAGTCTCGATGATAAGCATCAAACGAGGTCGCCGGGGTGACTCGTGGACACACAGGGCACTCAGGGAGCGGACATGAACACCTCCAGGAGTCCTGGGTCATTCGGTTAAGTCCTTGATTAGGGCCCTGAGCAGCTTCTGAAGGGCTGAAGGGTCAGGTCCATCCAGGGAGCCCTCACCAGAAGGGTCTGCAGCTAGACTTCTAAGACTTAGCCACCGGAAACCCCCATGGGGCACACACTGCCACACAGACCACACAGAGTCACCAGGAGTCAGAATCATGTTCCTGGCAACTGCTTTCTTACGGATCTTTTGACACAAGGGGCCCGGGTGCCTCTCCACAGGGAACAGGAGTCACCCAAACTCAAACCCACTGCCTGTGAGTTGGTTCTGACTCGGCAACCCTACAGGACCAAGCAGAACCACCTTAGTGGGTTTCTGAGACTGCAACTCATTCTGGGCCTCCACAGCTTGGTCTTCCTCTCTGGGCACGGCCCATGGTTTCACACTGCTGACCGAGAACAATGGCCAACACCCACAGATGGTGTTCCAGACCGACGCCTTGTGAGAACAACGCTGTACCCAGAATCCAAGCCTCATTCTTTGCATGCCCCTTGCCTGTGTGTTTCGGGCTTGCTGGTGGGGCACTTGAGTGCTCTGAAGTCCCCCCACCTGCAGTTGGCATCCGCTTCTCTGATGGCCATGGTGGCTGAAAGGCGAGGCCCAGACGCGACTCTAGGTGCATGGAAGGCGCCGGACAGATGGACTGCAAATTGGACACACACAGCCTTCTCGGGAGGCTCCCCATGGCTTTGGGGGCCTTGCTTATTTCTGAATGATTTTCATGGGGGTGGGGCGAGTGGCGTGAGAAGACAGGGAGAGACATGAAGAGAATGTCACCCCTCATCTTACACTCCTGGGCACCGGGAGCACCAAGCAAGGTTTGGAGCAGATGGGTGCTGGAGAACTGCACCGTGGGTGCAGCATGTCCAGTCTGTGCGCCCTCCCTGGGGGGCCTGGGGCTTCTGGGAGGGGTGATGGGATGACCCAGCAGAGACTGTGGCGAAGGCCACACAGCGCGCTGGGTGCCATTCCTGCCAGGGAGCTCTGTATCCAACCTGCAGAATCGGCAAGTGTGCGGTTTGCTCTATTTCTACCACAAGGAGGGGAAAAGGCAGCCAAACCTCACTCTACCTTTCCACTCACATGACAGCAGATGCCAAATGTTCTCCTCTTCTCCCTAACTGAAAAGGGGGGCCTTCGAACCTCCCACCTGCTGCCTGGTGCAGAGTGGGTCCCGACGGTTGCTAAGAGTCAACCGCATCGTCCTACGTGTCCAGCGTGCTAGAACAGAACACTTCCCCCCCCACCCCACGTGGACGGCTTCGGCCCACCCAGTTGGGAGGTTGGATGTGCTCCCAGGGCAGGGGTCTCAAGGAAGGCTTCCGCTCTGCTTGCTCTGGGGAAGTCCTTGTTTGGTGTCTGGAGGCCTGGAATCGCTTGGCGACCTCCATGTGTCTTGGCATCAATTTCCCCATGGGTCTGGGAGACTCTCAGCAGAGGGGCTCTGGACCCACAGGACAGGCTGTTCCCGGCTCTTCTTTCTTGGTGGCAGTTAAGTCCCCATCTCTCTGCCCACATCTCCTGCCTGTTATCGCTTGTAAGGTGAAAGGAGAGGGGTCCAGGTATGCATGGGGATGCTGACCCCCAAGTCAGCTGTTTGAAATTGCAAGACATTCTGTGGGATAGAGAGGAAACTCTCTACTTCCATAAAGGGTTATAGTCGGGGGAAACCTCCAGAGGCAGTGCTACTCTGTCCTATGGGGCTGCTGTGAGTCGGCAGTGAAGGTTTTTTTTAAAGATCAAAGGCGTTGCAGGGCCACACCCCGGAAGACGCCCCTTACATCCGCTCCCAGCTGTCTTCCTCCCAGACCCCAGAGCAGTGGGGTGTGAACCCACTGCTCTGCCACGGGGTCTGTCCACCTGGTCAAGGACCTCGCTTCTTCTTTCTCGCTGCCCCTCTACTCTCGCAAGCACGGCATCCTTCTCCAGGGGCTGGCTTCTCCTGACGACACGTCCAAGGGACAGGAGATGGCGCCTTGCCATCTCTGCCTTTCTGAAACCCCCTCCTCTGGCGGTACGTTTCCCAAGACGGGTTTGCTTGTTCCTTTGGCAGTTCAGAGAACTTTCAATCGTCTTTGCCAGCACCGAACATCAAAGGCGTCTATTCCTCTCCCGTCTTCCTTAGTCAACATCCATCTGGCACATGCATGGGAGGTGACTGGAAATACCTTCGCATCATAGGGGATAATCCAACCCACTTAACTGCTCACCCACTAGGAACGAAGACCCAGCGACAGTGACACAGTTACGTGCAGGGAACACAATTTCATTCATCAGCTGCACCACACAGAACCAGTAACTGTCAGCATAGGAATCAAAGGACAGCAAGCCCAGAGCGTGGGCTTCAGTAACAGGTGCTGTGAGAACGACTGACCTAGGGGTTTAGAAGGGAATGAGAGTCAAGGGGGCGGGGGGGGGGCGGTGGTGGAGAGGGCTGCTGGGGACTGGAAGACAGGGAAGAGAAGAGCTGAAAATAAGAGAGAGTGGGATGGGCCAGGTGAAGAAAGTCAGAGAGTGAGAGAGAGAGAGAGAGAGAGAGAGAGAGAGAGAGAGAACAAAGGAATCCCAGTTAACAACCTTTTGGGGCAGAAATAAACGATCGGGTCCAGAAGGAGCCCACACTTCCCCAGATTGGTTGTGGCAGCAGCAGGCCGGTGAAGAGAGGGGGCAGGTTTCTGTGAGACAGGACGCACGGTGGGGATAGAGAAGGGGTTAGAGACGCCGGCTGTGGCTGGGAACTGTAGTGTTACTGCCGGACCTTTCAGTGACCAGGCAGGGTTCTGTGCTCAGCTACTAACTGAAAAGCTGGCAGGACAACTGCACCCAGAGGCAGTTCAGAAGAAAGGCCTGGCAGTCTGCTCCTAACAAAGGCTACAGCCATGGAGGGCCCGTGGCCCACGCCCGAGGGTGCCACGTATCAGAGTCACAGAGGCACCCAGTAGCTGCTGTGGCTTCTGTACGAGTCCCAGGTGGGCTCAGAGCCCCTGCATTTGGGCACTGGCACAGGCAGCTGGGCTTTGGCTGTGAGACGGTAGAAATGATTCACGCCCACTAGGTGCTCTGGGAGATCACTGAGTTTGTTACTAGGACTCAGAAGGGCCAAGTCTACCGCTTACCCAGGGTCCCCTGGCAGGTGGCCAGTCCAGAACTCCAGACTCACGACCACTGAGTCGATGTTGACTCCAGGCCACGTCTGGGCCACGGGAGAACCGCCTGCCACAGAACTGACTCCCGCGGAAGCCGACAGCCTCCTCTGTCCCTCATGGGGAGACTGGTAGCCTCAAACTTCTGACGACTCTGTGGTCCAAAAAGGGTCCTGGCGGTGTAGTGGTTACGCAAAGGGTTGCTAATGCAAGGCTGGCAGTTCGAAACCACGAGCCACTCCAAGTGAGAAAGACGAGGCTTTCAACTCTTATAAAGAGTGACAGTCTTAGAACCCCACAACAGGTCCCTCACAGGTAGTAGGACAGGCGAATCCATCTCCGACCACAGGGAAGGAAACGGAGAGAATGTGGACAGGGTGCGGAAAAGACCCAGGCGGGATCCGCTAAAGGGATGCTGCCTGGTCCTGCACGTCTTCTCCCTTGCTGGTACTTGGGAGCCTTTGGCTGTGGCGACCATGCCACTCCACCTGACCAAGTCAGTCTCTCTTGTCTTGTTGCTCTGCTACCAGAACAGGAGGACCCTTTTCCAGCGGTCAGTCTTTCCGAGGATGCACCTGAGGCGTGTGAGATGGGTCCCATCCTGGTTGGCTCTTCTGAGACCCCCAGTCTGTTCACATGTTGCAGTGTTGCCGGAAGGTGGGTCACGGGCAGTTCAGATACCAGGGTCACTCCTGGTAGTGACAGGTGTCAACTGAGCACACCGCCCACTCCCCAGACAGGCTAGGAAGAAAGGCCTGGTGAGCGACATCCGAAAACCAGCCGACAGACTAAAGAGACAAGTCAACACCACATCCCATATCCCCAAAGGCTCTCCCACCCTTGGGGGATTAGGCTGCACACTTTGGCCCCACCATCCCAACCCTCAGTAGCCAGTACTTTCTCAGGAGAGCTGGCTCAGGGAAAAGAGCTCTCCCTCCCAGGAGAGAGAGGCCCTCGCTTGGGTCAGGGCCCTGCTGAGCTCCTGGGGGAAGTGGCTTCTAGGTGGTTCACCCTGAGACCTGCTCTTGCGCTGGGTCCTCTGGCTAGAACAGCAGGTCTGCAAGGAGTGCCTTCCTTCAGAAACCACGGGCTGCCCAAGGAGACCGACGCCTTTCTTCTTCCGCGAGGAAGCTTCAGTGGAGACATTTGGGGGTCTCTGCTATGTGGGTGGCAGATTTACCCATGGAAGATGGAATTCTTATCTGCAGGAAGCTGAGGGGAGAAGGAGTGCAGAGATAGAACTCTGCAGGTGGACACGGCGCAGGGTGGTGGCCTCCAGACTCCACCTGCAGCTGCTTGCCGCGGCCTTCACGCTCATGACGTGACATCCCTCAAGGCCACAGCAGCTCCCACCTTCTCCAGAATGTTTCCCCAGGGGGTGCCTCTCCTCCTGGAAGACCTTGCCTGCTTTGTGGCTCCTTGCCAGCACCGGCCTCACCTCAGCGCCTGCACACCTGCTTCCAAAAGATGGAAGATGAAAAGCGGGGTTCAGTTCTGTGTCTCCCAACAGAGACTCCAATCTCTGCTGAGTTTGAGGCCCTGTTTCCTCACGTGAATCTCACGGGGTACGTCTTTCCCATCATGTACACCAGCACTGCTGGGTGATCAGAGGTTGCAGAGCTCAACAGGAGAGAGTGCAGCCGTTGATTAGTGATGTCTGCCACTGGGCAAGCTTGGGAGTGGAGGTGTAGAAGCTGTTCATCCCTGGAGAATCTAAATCGCGGTTCTCAACCTGGGGGTCGAACAACCCTTTCACAGGGGTTGTCGTATTTATAACAGTAGCAAAATGACAGTGATGAAGTAGCAACGACAATAGTTTTATGGTTGGGGGGATCATCATCACAGGAGGAACTTCACAGCATGAGAAAGGTTGAGAACCACTGATCTAAATGAAGAGTTACAAGAGGACGGGGGAAGGGGATTGGGGATGGGGGTGAACTCAGCGAAGGCTGGCCTGATGAAAGTGGAAATGGGATCCATTTCCAAGGAGGAGCAGGATAACTGGGTGGAACACAAGAGCAAGGAGATACAACAACACACCCTGGGGGCAGCAATTAGCAGGCAGGTCCAACTGGAAGGCTTATCTGTGTGTCAGAAGAGCAGGGACAGGACCAGAGCACTTGCTGGAGCACGGCTTGCCAGAAAATTCTGACGATCAATTAGGCGAGGAGAGTTCTGTTAGGACGGGCAATGTATGTATCGTGAACTGTCGGAAGAACAGACAAGTCGGCCTCCGAAGAAGTACAACCAGAAAGCTCTTTGGCGGAGAGGATGGGGAGACATTATCTCACCTACTTTTCTGGTCCCCACGGTTCTCTCTGAGTTGGAATCTATTCCAGAAGCCGTGGGTTTGGCTTGGTTTTCCCTTGAGGAGGGAGGCTGCATGGCTTAATGGTTAATAGACTCAGTGTTGAGTCAGATGATCCTAGGTGCAAATTCCAGCCCCTCCCAGCAGGTTTCAGTTTCCTGTCTCGAAAACCGGATAGCCCCTCACTCACAGAGGGAGAAATGGGAAGCATCCACGAGCACCGGCGGGCTGGTAACTGTGGATCGCTGCTGCTGAGTCAGCGCTGATGCACAGCGGACAGCGAGCGGAACGAAACGCTGCCTGGTCACATGCCACCTTCAAGGTCACCAGAGGCCTTGGGCCCACTTTGGAGGCTAGTGGACCCCTCCACCTCATTGAGTTGTCCCCTTGTCTCGTCTACCCTCCATTCTACCAAACAAACTCATGGCCGGCCCTCAGGAAGCACGCCTGCTCCAGCTTGGTCCGGCCACACTGTCTGCACTGGCTTGCACGTGGTTGCCATGCTGCAGATGACACCACTGCATTTCAAATACCACCAGGGTCACCCCAGGGTGGGCGGGTTTCAGCAGGGCTCCCAAGATTGAGACGGACTAGGAAAGAGGACCTGGCCACCTACTTCCGAAGAAACTGGCCAGGGAAACAGCAGCGGGACATTGTCTGATATCCTGCCAGAAGGTCAGCCCCTTGGGGTTGAAAGGCACTCAGATTACAACCTCCTCAAGGCAGAATGGGCCCTGATGACATGGAGGGAATAAAGCTTCCAGGCCCTTCATCTGTCGATGGGGCAAGACTCAAACTGAGAAGGAACCGCTGCAAATATCTGTTAAGAACCAGGATGCAGCATCTAGGAAAAATGGCCCATGAGTACCAGGCTGTAAGGATGGCCCAGGGCAGGGAGCAGAGTACTGTTTGGTGGCACCTGACAACAGGTTTGGCTGGCTCCAAGAGAAAACAATCTTGCAAAGGGTACGTTCTTTCACTGTCATGTAATTTGGGGAACAAAGACCTCTAGAGACAAGAGGCCACGCAGCGCAGGAGAAAAGTACCTTGAAACACCCACAGCGATTGCTAGACGGGCAGCTTCTTTCTGCTCTGGGAGTGGAGAGAGGCTTGGGGAGGAGAATTCCTGTCCAGTGAGGCAGTTATGAAGATGCAGTGCTTTTGTTTGTTTGTTTGTTTCTGTGGTGGGTTTAATTCTCCCGAATGATGAGCAACCAACAGCTGCCACAGTCCAGGAGCATCAGACAAGTCCTCCCAGGGTGCCCTCTCTACAGCTCTCCCTGATTAGCCGAGGAAGTTCCCGTTGCCATCGAAACCGTCCAAGGGCACCGATCCCACATAGCTGCCCAGGGAGGGGCTGGTGTCAGAATAAACAGACCTTACGGACACACCCTCCAGACAGTTCTGAAGTGCAATTCCAGTCCCAAAGGTCTCTTCCTGCAGGCCAAGCAGAACGCCGGCTGGTATGGGGACTCTCACTACAAACCCGTCTGGGGGGCACAGCAAGTGACCCGGCAGCTCAGAAGGGCTCTGGGGACAGGGGACCTCCTCTGAGCGGCGGGGGGCAGATGGTTTCAACTGCCAGTGCGTCTGAGGAGGGCGATGAAATCTCCCCGTGTGCCCGCGGGAATACACTACCTGCCCAGGGCCATCATGTCACTTAGTAGCTGTCTCTGCATGAGAGGCATTCAAGGGCTTGCGTTCCAGCCACCCTGACTTTCTGTGATAACGCTTCTATTTCACGATCAGCTATTGTTGTTTCTCTCTCTCTCTTATTGAAACGATCAGAGGTCTGTACGCACAGGGCAAGACACGGCACACCAGTGGTTGCTAGGTAGGTGCTGTGAGCCTGGTTCGGACTCATAGCGACCGTGCGCACGTGAGCCCATTGCTACAGGCACTGTCAAACCATCTCGTGGAGAGTAGGAGATCCACAGCGGATTAGTCTGGGTAGACGGGAGAAGCAAATCCAGGGAGACTCCTATGTGTATAAGAAAGCTTTCGATACAAGAGTCATCGTATATTGAGGAACCATCCCAGCCAGGTCCAGATCAAGTCCCTAAGTCTGATATCAGCCCACACATCCAGTACCAGTCTATAAAGTCCTCTTCAGACTCATGAAACACATGCAGTGACGCCAAATGTAGGAAGATCGCAGGCCGGTGGGTGGAAAGTCTTGTGGATCCAGTGGCATTGTAAGCATCCCAGCGCTGGCTGCAGTCTCCACGGGGCTCTCTCAGCTCCAGGGTGCTGGCGTAGCTCCATGTGTCTTCTCACCAGGAATGTCTCTTGGGGAGAGGGTGTGCGCCCCATCTCTGGCGAGCTATTTATCTTGACTACAACTCCAAATGAGGTCATCAAGCAGCCACCTGATTGACAGGCGAGACTCCAACCCTCCACTCTCAAGTCTCACTTTGACAACAGATGAGATTAATTCCCCCTCACAGGGTGCAGTACTACGCTTGGCCTCAGGCTGGGGATCTTGAGACACACTGCTCCCTGCAGACTGAGCCTGGGGAGTCTCTACTGTATTTATGGGAAGGAGTCCCGGGAGCGTACAAATGCTTCATGTTCTTGGCTGCTAGCCCAAAGTGTGGAGGCTGGCATTCAACCCGCAGTGCTTTGGAAGAAAGGTCTGGCCATCCCAGCAAACCTGCGACTGGAGGACCCCGCGGGGCCCACTTCTACTCTGACACCCACGGGGCAGTCGTGAGCGAGGGAGAAGCAACCCATGGGGGCTTGTCTGCTTCTCTGCCTTTATTTGCTGAAGGGGAAGATGTGGCCTCTGGCAGTGGAACAGGGAAAGGGAGAGAGGGGAGACACACACAGAGAGACAGAGACTGTTTTTCAAACCTAGGGCAGTGGCATTCTGGCATGGCCTGAGTCACTGGGACACTTCCCTTCCACCGTCTGAGGTGTTACTGGAGTCTGGCCCCTCATAACAGAGCTCTCTTTGTTGCTCTGGGAGGGCTGTTTCTTCACAAGGACCAGGCATTGGCTGCTTCTAAATCCAATGGCTGAGCTCACCCAGGGCTCCGAACTCGAGGGCCGGCTTCAGAGGAAAGTCTCTGGTCTTGCTCTCTGAGAGAAGGTGCGTTGTGGGGCCTGACAGCAGGGGCTAGAATGCTTGCTACTTTAATAGACACGGAGAGGGGCCTTAAATAGGTCACTCGGTGTCATGAGAAGCGAGTTTACTGGCTCTGAGAGTCCCCAGCATAAACATGACCCCGATCTCCAACCACAGGGGACACACACAGCAGTCCCTCAGGCATCCCTCCATGGGCCAGCGGCTGCGGGAGTGCCCGACATGGTTATTTTTAGTCTCGGTCTCTGTTGGAGGTAATCACAATTTCCCAAAAGTAATTAATGTGGAAAACTCCTTCTCTCAAGCAAGCCTTGGCCACATGCACACAGGCACATGTGTGTGCACATGCATACACACAGGTACACCCATATACCACTCCACCAGCTTGCTATGATCTCAGTGATCAGCATTTGTGCCAGGTCCAACTTCACCCTGGGGTTTACACCCATCTGCGCTCACAGAACAGACACTAACCACCCCACCCCCGCCCAGTCAATTCTGACACATGGCATCCCAGTAGAACGGGCAGCCAGGTCTCCGAGGCCGTAGCCCTTGACAGAAGCAGACTGTCACATGTTGCTTGCACGGAGCAGTGGGTGGGGTTGGAACGGACCTTTCTTTCAGTTGTCGCCTGAGCATGTCATCCCTGTCCCATCCAACCCACTATCAGCTGACTCCCCCTGACCCTACTACCCAGGGGGTGCTGGGGATTCAAAGTGAATAGGAGCAGCCAGCCTCCTCTTTCTTCTGAGGAGTGACTGGTGGGCTCGAACTGCTGGCCTCCCCGATAACAGCCCAACGCACAGTCCACTCTGCCACCAGGGGCCTTCTCTGAGCTCCACTAGATATTAAATGCTCACTCCATAATACCGTACACGGTGTGTCTTTAAAGGACACACTTCCCTTCACTCTCATGCCTGCTGCTCAGATTCTTGATAAGCTGCTAAAACTTCAATTCTATGGTCTTATTATGTCGAATAATGCCTATTGTAACACATTTCTGACACGTATATTGATGTTTTCATGCCTGAAGGTTGCCGACTGGTCACGAGCTAACTGTGTTTGCATTTACAGCAGCTTTGTAAGCTCCCCAGCAGTAGAGGCCTTTATAGGAGCCGGCTACAAGGAGGGGCTTCTGGTTTGACACAGCTGGCCAGCACCGTGTTAAATTAAACACAAGCGGCAGAGTCGCGCCTTCCATGTGGGTCCTTGAGTGCAAGGGGTGCCGATCTGGTTTCAAAAACCAAAGCCTCAGAGCCCATCCCACACCTGCAGGTTCCACGCGAGGAACCTGGACCGAGACGACACAATGGCCCTTGCGCTAAGCCAGCAGTTCTCAATCTGAGGGTCGCGATCCCTTTGAGTGTGTGTGTGTGTGTGTGTGTGTGTGTGTGTGTGTCAAGCGACCCTGTCACAGGGGTCGCCCGATTCATAACAGTAACAAAATGACAGTGATGAAGTAGCAATGAAATAACTTTATGGATGGAGAGAGAGGGCTTTCAGCACCCCAGGAGGAACTGCATGAAAGGGTCCCGGCACGAGGAAGGTAGAGAACCACCTCTCTAAGGAGCTGTATTACGCAAGGTCCCTCCGGGAAAACATAAGGGAGAAAACAGGATCTAAGCCTGGTGGTGTCGCGGTTACGTGTTGGGCTGCTAGTCAGAGTCAGCAGTTCAAAACAGCCAGCCACACCATGGAAGACGGGTTTCTTACTCCCATGAAGCGTCCCAGAAACCTACAGGGCAACCCGACCCGGTCCTAGGGGTTGCTGTGAATTGAAATGGACTCGATGGCATTGAATTGAGTGAGCTCTGTCTGTCCATCCGTCCGTCCGTCCATCCATCCATCCATCCATCCATCCATCCATCCATCCATCCATCCACCCATGCCGCCATCTATCCACCCATCCACCCAACCATCATCCGCCATCCTCCTCCATCTACCCACCTCTACCTGCTGTCTGTCAGGCGGAGGTACTGTGGTGGCTTGCGTGCTGTGATGAGGCTGGAAACGAAACCACTAGTGATTCAGCAGGGTCAACGGGAGCGGACAGGTTGCAGTGGGGCTTTTAGACCAGGGGTGCTCAATACGTCGATCGCAACCGACCTAACTCTTAAGTCTAACCCTAACAATAACCCTAGCCCTAAGTCTAACACCAACCCTCATCCTCACCCTAACCCATCTCCTTTTTTAATGCATGCGATCTTCCCACACTACATTTGCGATCGACCAGTCACAGGGGGCCTCAAACTACAGTCGATGGGCCACATGCGGTCCGCCGAGGACATTTATCTGGCCCGCCGGGTGTTTTTGCCGCCACCACTGTCCTGCTTAGCAGCTGACGCATCCCAGGCCTGCAGTGAATTTGTTCCTAGTTTTTTGGTTGCTTTTTATTTAACTATACTCCAACCCTCCAACGATCTGAGGGACAGTGAACTGACCCCCTGCTTACAAAGTTTGAAAACCCCTGGACTAGTAGATCGTGACTGAGCATCCCTGTTTTAGATGAAGCAGGCTATGAAGAAAAGCCTGGCAATCCTGAACATTAGCCAAGAAAAACCTTATGGACCACACAGTACAGTTTCCTGAGACAGTGCTACAAGATGAAGCCTCATCTTTCTCCCAGAGCAGCTAGTGGTTCTGAACTGCTGACCCTGTGGTTAGCAGCCCTACATAGAACCACTATGCTACCAGGGCTCCTGTCTTAACAAATCTACATGTCTGTATTTCAACACACATGTATACATTTTTTCAACCAAAGGCAACCCTCACAAATCCATTACTTGCCCAATTCCTAGAAAGGCTCCTAGAACCCTTGAAGGAGGGCTCACTATTTTGCTAATGATACGGCCATATCTGTAGCACACTATTTTATAAGTGCACAAATCCAAATCAGATACGTATGTCTAGACTAGAGGTTTCTTTGAGAACTAAGGTGAGCCTGACCCGAGCCTGGTATACTCATTCACTCCGCCCCTCTGCCTGCGGAAACTGGACACGGAAGCAAAATGGGTGCTTCTGAATCGTAGTGCTGGTGAGAGACCTCTAAAGTCTTCTACACTCAAGGGACAACCCATCTGCTCTGGAAGAAGATTCTGGCAGCCAGAATGCCCCTTACGGGCCAGGGCGGTGAGACTGAGTCTCGTGTACTTTGGCCAGATTGTCGGGAGAGACCATTCCTTGTAAAAGTCCATCTTGTTTAGTAAGGTGGGGGGAGGTCCTTGACCGGATGGATGGATGGATGGATGGACACAACAGCTGCCACAATGGGTTCACACGCAGCAACAGCTGTAAGGACGGTGCAGGCCTGGGCAGTGTGTCCTGTTGTGCACGGGTCACTGTGAGCGGGGACTGACTCAATGGGACTTAACTACAACAACAAACAACAACTCCACACAGGTCTCTAGCTGCTTGCCAGAAACACACACACAAAGCACTGTTTCTCTTTCAGAGCGGACGCCCCGATGATAGCCCCCTGGCTTATGCCTCCCCCGTCCCAGGAATCCCTCTTCATGAGTTGTGGAGAAAACTGATTTTGAAGATACAGGAGACAGGCTCTTTCATGACTTTAAGTAAGAGTCTCTTAGCATACTACCACACCATTTTATGTTTTACTTTGAAAAAAGGAATCATTTTTATCGGACGCTGTGATAGCTCTTACCACCTTGATCAAGCGCATCGAGCATATTTATACATAGGTTGTCATCATCATTCTCTAAGCCTTTTATTTTTTACTTTTTATTTTATTTTATTTTTTTTGGGGGGGGGGCATCACTGCTCTCCGGTGGTGGGAGTAGAAGGCCCAGCCCCACTGCTGGAATTAAACCTCCGTCCCAGTGGGCCGCAGTCCCGCGCACAACCACTACGCCACTGGGGCTCAGCCCTATTTTTAACTTTTTAAAAACATATTTTCTTTTACTTATTGTGTCTTTCATGCTTCCACGATCATTTTGGATTCGCTCACTGCTAGGGAGTTAACTCCGACTCCCACCGACTCCTGTCTAGAGGACAGAATACAACTGCATCTGTGGGGCTGTAAGACTGCACATCACTACCAAAGAGGAATCCCTCATCTTTCTCTCAGGGAAAGCGGATGACTCTGAACTGCTGACCTTGGGATGAGCAGCCTGACGGGCAACCCACTGCGCCACCAGGGTTCCTACGAAAGACCCAACTCACTGCCCTGGAGTGAATTTTGACTTCCTGGTGACCTGTACACTATGGAAGCCTCTCCTTTTTGGAACACTCTGTGCTTCCCAAGCATTTTAAAGGGAGATTTATGGAATCCCAAAACAAATGTTTATTAGACCTCCATATTCCTGCTATCATAAAACATTACTGCTGCAATAAAATTTCACTGGGCGTGCTTATCAGGAGGGATCAACCCTGGAGAAGGCCATCCTGATTGGCAAAATAGAGGGTCAGCCAAAGAAAAAGAGGAAGCCCCTGAATGAGATGGATTGATACAGTGGCTGCAACTCCAGCCAAGACGATGAGGACAGTGCAGGAGTGGGCCGTGCACAGAGTGACTATGCCTCTACTACTTAACGACGATAAAGTGTCCCTCGCTCATTGACAAGGCACGTGACCAGGGTCATAGCCCCATCTACCACGACATTACTGTCCTCCGGTCACGGCCAACAGTGCCTGTGCACGACAGCTGACTCAACAGTCAGGGCGAAGAGTGACCTTTGACCTTCCCATAGTTCCCCGTAAGGAGGCCTGGTAGCGTAGGGGGCTTCCTGCTGGGGACCAGTGGGAAGAACAGCAGCTCAGACCCAGCAGGCAAGAGGAGAGAGGAGGCTTTTTGCTGCCGACATGAGGGTTCAGATCCCGAGGGCTACGTCTGCAGAAGGCTAGGGCTCCCAGAGAGAGCCCCACATCCATTTTTGAGTCTTCACATGGAGACTGCCTCACAAGACCTCTTCAAAGTGTTGAAAAGCCAGGACGTCCCTCAGAGGACTAGGAAGCGTCTGACCCAAGCCAGCCATGGTCTGTGCAATCACCTCCTCTGCCCGGGGAAGTTGCACACTGGACAAGGAAGAATGAGGAGTTTGAATTCCCGGTCTCAGGGAGAGAGGACACAGGGGAAGATGTTGATAGGAGTGTATGATTCAGGTGCGAGCAACTGTCACTGGGGTTAACTGTGATCACCCCCAAACCTTCTAAGTCCAAGCAAGTGGCGTGGCCCATTTTGCCAGAAGCTGGATGAAAGGATGAAATAAGCTATCGCAGAAGAAACGAGGAGTCCCCTGGCGTGGTGCTTACAAGTTAGGTTGCGACTCAAAAAGTCAACAGTTTGAAACCCCCAGCTGCTCCATGGGAAACAGATGAGGCTTTGTACTCCTGTCAAGAGTGATGGTCTCAGAAGCCCCCCCACAGCAGCCAGAGGGTTGCTGGGAGTGTGAATCGACTCGGTGGCAGTGCTTCTGTTTGTTTCCAGAAGCAACAAGGGAAGAGGGTGTGTCCCTGCCATCAACAATGAAGAGCCAGGGAAGGAGTATGTCTCTGGGGCCCTGGGATTCCTGGGCACAAACCTCCTGCATCCAGGCGCTCCAGAGGAGCCTCCGAGCATGGGAACTGCAGACGCAGGGCCTAAGAGAGAGTAGCAGCTTTCCTGGCCCGCAGAGCAAGGGCCACTGTGTGTCTATGGGTGGGCGGCTCTCCATGGGAGCTGGGTTTGCTGGTTCTGGAGACAGAGCTGAGTGTCTCCAGGTTGAGGCTTATGGAGTGCCCCTGGGTGTCTATCTGCAGTGCTAACAGTTCTGAAAAAAATCAAAGGCTTTAAGCTGGCCCATAGCTAAAAAGTGCTATCCTTACTGAAGTGAAGAAAAGATCAGACTAAGGGGCCGGATGAAGGCCCGGGGAGAGGCCAGCCTGGCAGGTATAGCAGAGAAGAGGCTGTGCCGAAGAAAGAACTGTATCCTGAACATTTCTGGCTCACGCCTTGTGATCTGCTAATGATGCCCCCATCAAACCCCACAGTGGTATGATCTGGGAGTTCAGTGTGGTGAGGTAGGGAGTTATGTGGGAGGGAAAGCTGGGGTCTGAGTTGGGAGAAGGGTACAGGGTGGGGGGCTGTGTGAGCCCTGCCTTACAGAAACCTGCCTGGGGCACTGCTGCAATGGGTGGCTTCCTTTACCCATGTGCTGTCAGAGGGCTGGGGAACCGCCCACACACCTTCTCACTAGGATAGACACCGAATGATGAATGCGTTTCATTTCCTTTTACACAAAAACGAGCAGCATTGTGGAGGCCAGCGTTCACCCAGGCAAAGCGTGTCAACAGGACACAGTCGTTGTGGGCACCCTGCAGACACAGCCCAAGAGCCCTGGCCTCATAAGAGAAGGTTGGTTTTCTCAGCGGCCAATGACTCGGATTAACCTTAAAAATAAGACATCATGAAGGCCTATTACGTGCCTGGCACCCCACCGGGTATTTCCACATTATCATCATTAACCTAAGAAAGCATGAAGGAATGACTAAGATCCCCATTTGTTGGATGCAAAAACAGAATCCCCTGGAATAAGTGAGGTAATCATGTGGCAGAGGCTGGTAGAGGAAGATTTCAAATCCAGCTCGCTGAACTCCAGGCCTTGGGGCTGTTCTCGTAAACCAGAGAAGCAGAGATGAAGCCTGTGTGATCAGAAATAAAAATCATGCAAATGGTTCCCCGCTGGTCTCTTGACAAACGCCTTGCTTCAGAGCAGCAAGGTATTGACAAGGCATTCACAGTGGCTCTTAACCTTCCTAAGGTCACGACCCTTGAATACATAGTTCCTCACGTGGCGGGGAGCCCCGAACCATAAAATTATTTTCGTTGCTACTTCATCAGCGTCATTTTGCTACTGCTAGGAAACAGAAAACCCCTGGGAAGGGGTCGTTCGACCCTCCCCCCGCCCCCCAAGGGGGTCACGACCCTCAGGTTGAGAACCGCTGTGTAGGTCTTCGGCATTCTGGTGGTTCAATGGTTACCTAGTGGGAGGCTAACTGCGAAATCAGCAGTTTGCAACTACAGCTGCTCCACAAGAGGAGGACAGGGTTTTCTACTCCCATCCAAGAGGGACAGTCTTGGAAACCCATAGGGACAGTCCTACCCTGTCCCATAGGGTCCCCACGAGTTGGCAACGATGCTTACGTCTTTCTGTTTTGGAGGGCTTAACCAAACTCAAGCAGACTGCGCCCACAAAGGGAGTTCTAGTGGGCCATGCCTTGAGATGCTGCTCCTGGGGAGGAAGAGGAGGCCATCTGCTCCCACAAAGACTTGCAGCCTCAGAAATCCTCGGGGTGGGGTGCGGGGTTCAGAATCAGCTCCAAGGCCGTGGGCTTTGATAACCATCTCTGGATAATAATCCCCTCGCTCTTAGGATGGGAAAACCATTATGGAGCAGAGTTTGGCTGGGACGCCCGGGGACTCACCATGGAGCGGGAACTGACCGGCCATCAGTTGTTTGGTTTTGGTCTGTGCAGAGAGTGAACCTTCACAACTTGCACACCAAATGAGATACCTGACTCACGGTGACCCCAAGGGGTACTGTGGTGGTCACATACTCTGGTGTCAATGTGACAAAGAGTGTAGGTAGGGGTGGAGTCTAGCCTGCCATTCTGGAGATAGCCCATGAGACCTCTGTGTGGACATGGCTTTCTCTGAGAATTCTGGGACATCTCACGATATTTGCCCCACGGAGGTGAGAGATTATAGACTCAGTTCCTGGGAGATGAACTACTGACAAGATGAGATGTCAGCATGTCGATCGATCCTGAATCCTGGAGACTGGAGGAGCCAGAGAAGAAGCTACGTGGGCTTGCCCTGATGGAACCAGACCTCTGGGGCCAGAGAGGCCATGTGGAGACTCCTGCCAGTGCTGAGATGCTGGGGAGGCCATGGGGAGAACACTGTCAACACTGAGATGCTTTGCCTGCCAATGGAAACTGCTGATGGACTCTGAGTCCTGGAAACCAGAAGACCCCGCTGCCAGTGCCAGGATGCTTCTACCGCCACTGGATATACAAGACTCTGCATCCACTGGCCTGTGATTGTCCTGGTGTCACTGCACATGCTTTGTGAGTCAGAAGGAGACTTTATAGACTGGTATCAGACAAATGGGCTAATATCAGATTTATGACCTTGGACTGGACTGGGTTGAGATACTTTCTCAGTGTTCCATTCCTTCTGTATATAAACCTTTCCCTTATATCCACATGTGTGTTTATGAATTTGTTTCTTTAGTCGACCCAAACTAATACAGGTACATAATAGAATTGCCCCAAAGGATGCGTTTGGCTGTAACAAAGAGGTGACAACTAACGATCATCAAAGTCAGAATGTGAGAACATTGGTGACAACAGAATGCCAGGCTGTCCTTCGGCATCCCTTCTGGGTGGGTGTGAACTGTTAACCTGTAGGTTACTGGTCAAGCACAAGTCATTTAAAGTTGCCCTTTACCTTTTCCCTGACTTGCTGTGTCTGAAAAAAAAAAATTCAAAGGCTTTAACTGGCCCTAAAGCATCTAGATTCCTCCTTTCACTATGCAAAGTATTTCCAAATGGCAGACCTGTTGAATTAGATACTGGGGAGCAAACACTTTATGGGAGCATCTTTCTCCTGCAGAACAGTGGCTTTGAACTGCTGACCTTGCGGCTAGCAGCCCAACCTGGGGAACAAACATTTTAATGTCTGGAATCAGAGGAGGGGGTTTTGACAGGACAGATCATTCATTTAATGTTTTTTTTTCCCCCCAGGCCCACACACACTGAGTGGTCTATAGTAGGGGCTGTGTGAGGCCTCTTTGTAACTTTCCTGAATTAAGGCAGTTATCAACTTTAAGTCTTAATAGCATGTTCTAGTAAGACTTAACCTTGGTGTAGCTGTCGGGTCAGCAGTCTTGGACTGATAACATCAAGATCAGTGGTTCGAACCCACATGCCACTCCTTGGGAGAAAGGCGAGGCTCTCCGGGCTCATAAAGATTTACAGCCTCCTAAACCCTATAGAGTGTTGCTATGTAGTAACAGTGGGACGAAGACGTATAGGGCGACTGAATATCAGTGTCCTCAATTCTGATGGAAAGTCACCTCTAGGTAATTGTCACTAATTAGCTGAAGTCCTTGGGTGGGGAAAATGGTTCCTGGGTTTGAATGTTCACCCAAAGGTGCCTCAGAAGAAAGGCCTGATCATCTGCTTCCCCTGAACTGGGCACCAAAAACCCAGGGAGCACGATTCTACTCTAACGCATGAGGTCACCATGAGCTGAAATCAAAGATGGCAACTGGAAGGGGGGGGGCAATGAATAATGATTATAAATTTTATTTTTGATTTAACTGTTGTCAAAGCCTGCACTGACGACACAGACAGAGGTCTCATTTCCATGCAGGCTCAGAGCTCGGAGGAAAGACTAAAAGGGCGGGGGCATGGGAGTTGATGGTGGGCATGGTTTGGGTCTTGTAACTCCCCTCTCCAGTGTACTCTGGGGTGGGGATGTGGGGGTACACAAAAAGCCAGAATAGTTCAGCTGAGCACTAGAGAGCTTTGATGGCGTAGTTGCTAAGATTTTGGCTGCAAAACCACAAGGTCAGTGGTTCAAACCCAGCAGCTGCCCCTCGGGAGATGCCATGCCACAGTCTTAGAAGCCTTCTGGGAGAGTTCCCATCTGTCCTATAGGGTCACTCCGAATCAACGAACTTGATGAAAAGGGGGTGACTTTTGACTTAACGCCTGCTGCTCCTGAATTCCTCTTTATATAACTGCTTTAAACCTCCCCATAACAGCCTCTTGTGTCCTTACACAAGAGAACACCCCAAGACGGCAAAGGCACCCTTATACCACTTTCATGGGAAACTGGGAGGGAGCCACAAGTTCAGGGCTATCCCCACTTTCCTTAAAGATGTACCATGAATCCTGGCCAGATAAAGTCATCTTATTTGCTCTTTGACCAGCGGGGATGGATGGAGGGGATTGGGCTTCTTGCAGAAATGGGGTGAAGCAGTCGAGACTTGCATCTCTACTTCTCTTCTTTGCTCACACACAGGGTTTTGACCAAGGCAATTCCAGGGTGTTATTGATTTACCAGAAGCCTGACTTTGCTGGGGAGAAGGCTCTGGAGGAAGGCATCTGGCCCCGAGGATCTCATGACCTCTGAGAGGCAACTTTCTTTTTGGGTGGGAGGAGATGGGAAGGAAGGGGAACAGGCAACATCAGAAATTTTAAGGCAGGGAAGTAGCAGGTGGAAAGGAAGGCGGGAGAGATTAGAAAGGGACAGGAGTGGCTCCTCCTTCACCAGTCCATTCCATAAGCCCAGCTCTTATTCCCAAAGGGAAAAGTGGAGACCACCGACTGCGTTCAGAAAGAAGACGAAACCCTCACCTGCTATCGGTCCCCATCTGTGGAAGGCTGGATGGCTCCCCCCCAAACACGTGCCCAGAGCCCAACGTAGGCGGCAGAGAACACTGAGAACTTAGTATGAGGACGTCTGAGCAAGGTTCCCGTAAGCACCTAGTCCTGTACCAGCAAGCTAGGGGTGAATCACCTAAAAATACTCCCTGGTTTCAAAACAAGCCTGGGAGATTTACAATGTGTCTTCAATGGAGAACAACCGGGCAGAACTAGTGCTCTGAAGGAGCTGTGAGATCCGGGAAGGGGCCCTGGTGGGATCCAGCTTCTCTGGGCACCATCCTTTGCCCTTTGTGGGCACACACACGCCCCCCCCCCCCAAAAAAAAAATCAAGAGGTCAAACTTGGCTCATCCCCAAATTCTGACATGACACAGGCCGGCTATCAGTGACCTAGGGCGCGCTGTGGGCAGGCAGGCACGTTTTCTGGTGGGAGGCCCTGAGCCAGGGTGGGGGGAGGCGAGGCATGGGCCGGGCTTGGCTTGCATCTCCTAGCCTGGCCGCCCTGTGCCCAAGGTGCCTCTGGCTAGACCAACCGCGGTGCCCGCCGCCGACCCACACCAAGAGCTCGCTGGGGCCTCGGGGTTCAGGGGAAAAGTGCGGGGTGGGGGGCGCGGGCAGAGCTTTCAAAACGTAAACCACGTCTGCTTCCAGATGAAAAGAGGGCAACGAGCTGCCCCTCCTCTTCCGGAGACCCCGGATCATGCCAGCGAAGGAATTCCCACCCCCCACCCCCCCACTTTGGGGGTCCTGAGCAGCTTCGCTCTGCACACACACACATCCACGCGCTCAGGGAGGAGCCAAGGCAGAGCCCGAGTCCCGGACCTCCCCGGGGGTCCCTGGCCCCAACGCGGTGCCCAGCCTGGCGCGCGCCCACCCCCGTGCCGGGCCTGGCGCGCGCGCCCACCCCCAGCGCGCGCGGCCTGGGCTCGGGGCGCGTGTCACCCCGGCGCCGCGCTCACCTAGCACCACGGCGGTCACGGTGGCGAGCAGCAGCCAGTTGTTGCGGACGAAGCGCCAGCAGTCGCAGCCCTTCCTGGTGGGCTTCCCCATGGCGGTGGCTGGGCGATCGGGCGCGCGGGGCCGGCGTGTCGGGGAGAGGGTGCGCGCGGACCGCCGCCGCCGCCGACTGTCAGCGCTGGGCCGGCCGCGCCCGAGCCCGAGCCGCCGCCGGCTCTTTGCGTGCGGCGCGGGCTCCTCCCGCCGCCGCGGCCGCGCTCCGCCGCGGGCCAACCAGCGCGCAGGGCGGCGCGGCGCGGGCGGGGCCGGGGGCGCTGCCGCGGGGGCTTTCCTTCCGTCCCTAAGCCTGGGGGCGGACCGCGGCTTGGGGTTTCATCCCGCACCCCACCACGTCCGTGCGGGCCCCAGCGCCCTTGGACTTGGGACGTGGGGTGCCTTCGAAGGAAGGGGGACAGGACGGCGCTGGGTCGCTCTTACTCCCCCTGGAAGCTCGAAGCCTCCAGGAGGAAGGGCGCAGAGAGTGCTGGGGGCCAATCCGGACTTCTCCCCACCCCACCGCCACAGGTATTATTCAGAGTGAGCCCCCCCCCACACCCCCACCCCACATAGAGGTATATCATTAACTCTGCTTTACGAGTGGCGGAGGCGAGAGTCCTGCAGGACTTCTGCGTGGCGTGGGAGTGCGCGCCGTGTCTAGACAGCATTTGGTGGGACCGCTCTGAGTTTCACTTGTGCTCTGGGCCACCTGCCCCATGGCCATTGGGAGATTTGGCAAAGCAGCGAAGACGGAGAACCGGCTCAGGCTGTTCTGGGGACGAGATGGGCGGCCCCTCGGCCGGTGCCAAACGCCTTGGCTGGACAGACACAGGAGTGGAGAAACTAGGTTCGTGATGGCAGCCGGGTTCTCAAGCTCCTTCTCTGTGCTGCTTCGAGGCTTTGGAACCCTGCCTTTCACGCGCTCCAGGGAGCCCTGGTGGCGTAGTGGTTACCCCTTGTCTTTGAGCGGAAAGGTTGGCGGTTCGTATGCCACCAGCCTCTCTGGGGGAAAGACCAGACTTTCCACTCCTGTGTACAGTCTCGGAAGCTCAAAGGGGCAGTTCTCCCCTGTCCTGTAGGGTCAGCAGGAGTGGCACTGGCTCAATGGCAGTGAATTTGTTTGTGTTTGTGTATGGGGACGTGTGTGTGTGTGTTACACAGACGATTTCTTGTAGTCCCAACTTCACATCTGCAGCTGTCAGCTGTCTTCAGATTCTTTTTTTTTTTTAAACAGTTAAATGATCCCATTTTCACCTGTGGAATCTACATGCTGACTGAGAACAATCTTTCCGCTACTGGAGCTTCGGATAGCTTATCATCCCTTAAAACCAGAGTTTCCTTTCGGTTTACATTTATACAAGCATCCCTGAAGGGATGAAACCTGTCAATCATGTCTAGTCAAGTAGGAATGTGTCCAAGATCTATCCAGAGAGAAGGGAGTGAAGGATCGAGGGATCCGAGGTTACTGGATGCCGAGGAAGAACTGAAGAAATATCAGAATAGGGAAAAATATCAAGAAAGAGAAAACTCCATCACACAATTAACAAGACAAAGGAACAAAACTGGAAAGCCCCAAATGCCCACTGTGGGGGGATCGGACCATATAGTGTGGAGCATCAGGAGTGCATTATGCAGCTTATAGGAGGAGGTTTATGAAGTGTTTAGCAGCTCAGGCTAGCCCATGCTCCAGTATTACGAGGGGAAGAGCAAGAACTACAATGTACAGACACAAATTGAAATTCTGTAAAATGGGCTGAGCCCCGGTGGCGTAGTGGTTGTGCGCGGGACTGCGGCCCACTGGGATGGAGGTTCAATTCCCACTCACAGGAGCAAAGGCTGGGCCTCCTACTCCCACCACCAGGGCAGTGATGCCTAAAAAAAAAATAAAAATAAATAAACAGTCAGTCTTGGCGCTCTCTCTCTCTCTCTCTCTCTCTCTCTCTCTCTCACACACACACACACACACACACACACACAAAACTGTCTTGGAACTTTGTCCTCTAAGGTCCCTGCATGTCAGCATCGACTCAGTGGCAGGAAGCTTTTTACTCACACATCATTCATAGACTACAGTTCAATGGCTTGTATGTATTTAAAATGTGCAGTTGCCACCATAATCAGCGTGAGAACCCTTTCTTCAGGCCTGTACTCTTGAGCTCCCCCTGTTTCTTTCCAGCCTCCCCTGCCTTAACCCAAGAGACTCTTCAACTAGCTTCTGTCTC
This sequence comes from Nesogale talazaci, assembly GCA_004026705.1. Lineage (NCBI taxonomy): Eukaryota > Metazoa > Chordata > Mammalia > Afrosoricida > Tenrecidae > Nesogale > Nesogale talazaci. Next base: position 3,874 of record PVJH01023651.1, on the reverse strand, counting down.
TCGACAGACCTGTCCAGGGTGTCGTTTAAAGCAGATCATGCCAGACTCTTCATGCCTACTCCAACAACAAGAGGAAGGTCTAGAGCCCGCCTCTTTTTCACTGCCCCTCAACGACGACGATGATATTTGACCAAGGTGCTCCTTCTTGGGCCTGGGGTCACATAAGGAATGCCAAAGCTTTCTTTGGTGTTATCGGCAGGTGGTTGTGTGCTTTCCCCTGTTTGTGAGGAAGAAGAGACTTGCATGCTGCCCGAGCAGGTTCGGTTGGCAGGAGACGTTGGGATATAAATAAGGAAAGGCGTCTGGAAACCCAAAGAGATGTCAGCATCTGAGGTTGTCATAAAGCAAGCACAGTTGGTTGCTTTGTCCTCATGCTGTGGTCACAGGGAGAAAGGGCTGATGGGTAACACAGCCTCTTTCAGTGTGTCCCACAGCCTCTCCGGAAGAGCAGTCTTTCATTTTTTTAGTATATGTGCTGCTGAAGCTAGCCCTAGAACAGTCTTTCATGTCCAATGGACAGAGCAGGTGAGGTCAGCAAATCTAGGCTTCCTTCCTCTCTCTCCTTCATCCTCTGATCTGACTGGATCTTGGTTTAAAAGTATCTTGGAATGATAAATTTAACAGTAAAAGGCCTGAAATCCAAACCAAACCCGCTGCCCTTGAGTTGATTCGGACGCCTAGAGACCCTGATAGGACAGGCCAGATGTGCTCCTTTGGGATTCTGAGACGGTCAATCTTTCTGGGGGGAGACTTCATCTTTCTCCCCGGGATTGGCTGGTGGCATCTCACTGTTTGTCCCACAGCACCACCAAAACACAAAACCAAACTCTGCACTGTAGTCCGTTCTGACCCATAGCGACTCTGTAGGCCAGAGTAGAATTTCTCTGGTAGGTTTCTGAAACTCACCCTTTAGGGGAGCAGAAAGCTTTGTTCTTCCGCAGAGAGGCTGGTGGTGTCAAACTACTGACCTGGTGGTTAGCAGCCCATCACATCACCACTAAGCCACCAGGACTCCTTAAAAAGTAAAAGCCAATGAAAGGTCATTCATGAAACCTGCCTCATAGTTCCCCAGGTGATTGAGTATAGTCTCATCTACTGTTGAACGTGAAATGTCCCTGAGAACGTTGCCGCTTTATGATTCCCTTCTGACCCATCCAAGAGTGAGTCCGTTTCACTTTAGAACATGGAAAAAGTAGGAAAAGCAAAAAGTCCTTCATCCGCTTCTCCTGCACACAGCTGTGTGTCCTTGAACACATCACTCAGCCTCATCTCACCTGAACGTCTTCCCACGTGGAAGAAGACATAGAAATACATCCCGTTAGAAGTCCCTATTTAAAACTCAGTGTGGGAAAGAAAGAAAAAAAGACTGAACCTCGTGGGTACCCCAAAGAAGTGCACATTGAAACTGGTCTGTATCCGCTTGACCACGACAGGGAACAACAACAACAAAAAAATATCTGGCGTTTACAAGGTTTAAATCGATCATTTCAGCATTCTAACTTGGATCTCCAAGGAGCTCTGGAGGCTGAGTGGGTTCACCCAGGGAGTTGCTAAACACAAAGTCAGCCGTTCAAACCCCCCAGCTGCTCCAGGGGAGAAAGAAGAGGCCGTTGATTCCTGTAGACCCCTAACCACCACAATAACGTGTGTGTGTGTGTGTGTGTGTGTGTGTGATACTATGAAAATGACTAAGGGACGGATTCCCTGTTGTCTTTCTGAACACATAGGCAAACTGAAAACTCAGTTCCAGGGAGCCGATCCTGGTTCTTAGCCACCTGACCGCTTCTGGACAGAGTAGCTCTGCCCAGCCTTCACCCTATGAGTTTAGAAGCTTGGGCCATTCTGTTAACAGAACGAATTAACAGATAAAAAACATTCCATGTCTGCTTGATCAGCAGAGTCTAGTATCTTGACAAAGATTGTCCCACCGACCTTGGATCTCTATCTTCTGATTGTCATCTCCCAGGTCACTCCCATTGTCTGACTCAGTCATCCTGACCGTGCAGGACACACTAGGCCTGCCCCTCTGGCTGCCACTCTTTGAAGGAGTAGAAAACCCGATTGGTACACCCCCCAGAGAGTCGCTCCGTGCAGGGGTCTCCGGGACTTCAGTTCCTGGGGCGCTGGAATGGGGGTGTTTGGGGAAGTGACCTTCTATGGGGCCTGGGGAGAATCAGGTGAAGGAGGCTGATAGACAGAAGCTGCCAGATTAGGCACTCGAAGGAGCCCAGGGAGATTTCAGGACACAGGGAACTCCCTAACCAACCAAGAAAAGAAACAGGACTGACATCGGGATTTCAACTAAGAAGGCCCAGCCAGGGACTCAGAGGACAGTGTCGGGAGACAGAATCTAAACAAGCCAACACAACCCACTGGGCTAGTGTTTTGAATTCCTTTACTCTATGAACCGCTTTCCTTCCTCTTATTTAGGATTTGACTGGGTCATTCGCCCTCCTTAATAGCTCACATCCTAGATCAGCGGTTCTCAATCTGTGGGTCATGACCCCTTTGGGGGAGAGGTCAGAGAAGGATCCTTTCCCAGGGGTCGCCCGATTCATAGCAGTAGCAAAACTACAGTGATGAAGTAGCCATGAAAATAATTTTATGGCGGGGGTAGGGGTATGGCGGGGCTGGGGGTCACCACCACATGAGGAGCTGTATGAAAGGGTCGAGGCACCTGGAAGGCTGAGAAGCGCTGTTCTAGATCCTGCTGATGGTGATGTGTTCAAATAGACGCTGGTGATGCGTCTGTTTCTCCCACTCCAGCGCTCCATGCACGCTCCCTCTTCCTGCCATCATGTCCATGCTGAAATCAGTGAGCCCACAGGACAGGGTAGAACTACCCCTGAGAGTTTCTGAGACTCTTTCCAGGAGTAGAAAACCCCTTTTTTTCTCGCGAGGAGCAGCTGGTGGTTTTGAACGAACTACTGGCCTGACAGTTGGGGGGCATAGCAGTTGCTATGCCACGAGGGCTCCTTCGCCACTGGCTGGTCGTTTGATGTTTTTGTTGTTGGTTGCCCTGGAGTAAAATCTGACGGGGCAAACGTTGTCCCTTGTCCAGTCCTGTGCCATCTGCACTGTCAGGGCTGCTCTGGCCACTCCGTATTGTGGGTGCTTCCAACTCAGGGTGCTCAGCTTCCTGGAATACTTAGACACTATTTATTCTCTTAGGTGTCATAGGGTTTCCTTTAACTGATTTTTTAAAAATCATTTTATGGGGGGGCTCTTACAAATCTTATAACAATCCATCACTCACTAGTACGAAGCACACGCATACATATGTTTGCCTTCAACATTTCCCAAGCCCTCAGTTGGGAGCCCCTCTTTCCTTCACTGGTTTTTCAGGATTAGACCTCCAGGCTTTTCTTCTTAGTCTGTCTAACTCTGGAAGAGCTGCTGAAACTTGTTCACCCTGGGTGACTCTGCTGGGACCTACAATACCGCAGGCAAAGCTTCCAGCAGGGTGACAACGTGCCAGGAAAAACCCACATGACAGAGGAACACAGGTATTTTGTGGTCCACAGCCTCCTCTTATCTTCTCCCATCATCCCCCTCCTTCCTCCTGTTGGATGTGAGAGACAGTCAGGAGGAGGTGGAATGTAAACATTTTATCTTGGCTGAAGGAATTCCATTTGCAAACTGCTGGCAGGTCTCCGTGACTGGAATTGGAGGTGCTGGTATACTTTGGGGCTCCGATCTCCGCAGTTGAGACACGTGACCAGAGTGTTTCTAGGACGCTGGGGCCATACCTTACTGAGAGTGATTCCTCAACACCTACCATAGTTCTTGGACCCTCTTTTTTGTGCTTACTGACACTTCGCTGCCCTCCACTAAGGCTGTTTCCCATTAATAGTTAATATAGTTCTCCCATGAC